>JAESVK010065072.1:0-18159 GCA_017140935.1 Hamamelis virginiana
AATTGGAATCGTTCCAATTGAACCTTAAAATAGAAAGTTTCTATTTTTGGGAGACATAGAGATGTCCCTGTCACTGCTAGGTTAGGGTGAACCCAAAGGGTCACACACAATAGAGAGTAAGTGAGTTCCTTAAGCTTGTGGGAGGGGAATCCTATCATGGCGTTTGTTTGACTTTAATAATTAAACGTTAATTGATTAAAAGTCAATGCTAACCGAGAATAGGATTACTCTATTCGAGGATGATTGGTCATGCTAGCACTAGTAACCAAACACCCCCAAAGAGGAGAAAGTCTATAAATAAGAGTGTTTCACACACTATAGGTCAAGAGGAAACCCTAGGGCCGAATTCTCTCTCCTCTCCCTCTCCATTCTTGCTTGCCACAAAGAGTTGTGGAAGACAAGGAAAGCTTTCGGAGTCTTGCTCTCGTGTGGATACGCTTTGGAGGTTTCATGCTTTTGAAACTCGAAGGATTCCTACACCGAAGAACACATTCAAGTAAGCTTTTATTTGCTTTGATTAATTGTGTTTTGTTTATATATATGATCCTAATGCTTGAATCGATTCATATTGGTTTTGTGAACATGGATGTTTTTATTAAACGAAAAAGTTTTGTTTTTACTCTCTTCCGCTGCGCATCCATGTCTGTGGTTTTCACAGAACCTTTCAGTACTTGCCATGTGTCCAATTCAGCCTTGGGGGATTAGGGATGGACTCTAACACCTTGGAAGGCTGGTTTAGAGCCCTTGGATCATTCCTAAGGGATTCAAACTCAACCATTGATCAATTTCAGGCTTCCCTATAAATAGAAAGCCCTGAAATCAGTTTTAACACACACAATTAATTGGCTTTAGAGAGCTAGATTGGAGAGTAGAGGCTTGAGCATTGCACAAGCTTCCCCCATAGCACTCTTAGCTATACTTTTGAAGTCCTTGGAGTTTGAAGAGAAGGCTTGGAGCTTGAAGAGAAGGCTTGGAGCAAGAGGGAAGGAAGCAAAAGAGGTTAGTAGAGTTGTTTAAAGTTTTTGCATTCTTCTTCTTCTTCTTCTTCTTCTTCTTTCTTATTCTTCTTTTTCTTCTTCTTTATCTTCTCATCTTCTGTGTCCATGTTATGTTAGGGATGAGTGTTTAGGTTATGTTTTCATATTTTTTAGTATGCATGATAGGTTAGTTTATTTATTAGTATGCATGATAGGTTGGTTTATTTATTAGTATGCATAATAGGGATTAGTTTTAGGATTTGTTATATAGGAATGTATGACTAGGATAGAAGCATTGACATATATTTTCCTCTTTTTTTATTTTCTTCTATGATTATGGATTAGGTGTTTTATATGTTAGTATGCATGATAAGAATTATTTTATAGGAATACATGTTTAAGTCTCTTAGGTTAGTAATCATATTAGGATATTAGTTTTTTCGAGTTTAGCATTAATATTGTTCTTATCATTGTTAGTTTTCATCACTTGGAATGTTTAGATATGATTGATATATGAATTGTGTTCGAGGGAGCATGCAAAGGTAAGTCTCTTCCCTTGTGATTAAATGAATTATGAGAAATATGGTTATAATGCTATGCTTTGATGATAGTTTTAATGTGCATACTAGGTTGCATTTAGTGCATTGTTTACCCTCTTTTATTCATTATTTAAGGGTTTTCATCTATATTTAAAATCACTTTTAAATCTATCCAAGGTCTAAAAGTGGCTTTAAAGTGGATTAAAACTCAATTTTTAGGTCCAAACTAACATAGAAACATGCCTAGGTTCACATAGACAACTTAGATTGCATTTAGGACATTTTTCATGCATTGTTTGCATCCTTTGTTGCATTTTTTATGCATTTTCCAGAAATTCCAGCATGCATATAATTAGTATTTTAGGTATTTAGACTAACTTGGGACTAGCTAGGAACCTTAGGATTAGGGGGGTCACTTGACCTCGCTTAGGACTGTCCTTTGTTGTAAGAATTATAGTAGCAATTGAGTTCTACCGAATTTAGGAGTCTACTTCGAGAACAACTCTAAAAGTAAGTGATTTTGAAGTGTTTAAAATGGAATGAAATTCCATCTTTTATGCAAAGAAAAGTGTTTTGATCAAACCGAAACTCTCGAAGCTAGAGTCCTAGATAAGATAGAATCTTTTTGGCTATATAGTTCATTACAATAGGAGAGTCCTAGGTAATCGAACTACGTGGACTTTGATTTTTATCAAGAAATTGGTAAGGTACGTAGGCATTCAATAGGGCGCAAGTCCAATCTTAGGTTGACTCTTGTCTCCTAAGATCATTAGGTTTCTTGAATACTTTTGTTCTATCTATTATTATTATTATATATTATTATTCATATTTTGTGGTTGATTAGATAAATAGCATTGTTGTGATAAGATTTTGATAAAGCCCAAACTTAATTAGGAGACCTTTAATTAGGGCGAGGTGGGTGCCTACAAGGAGTTCCTTGGAACCTTCCCACTTCGTAACCTAGCCCCCGAATCTAACTTTGATTCAAAGACCATGCTTTTCCAAAATATGGGGTCAGTGTTTTATTGAAAATAAAACTCTTTTTGTGGTTTCCTTGTTCCCTAAAAATAAGGTGCCGACTTCCAGTTTTTTACAAACTCTCATCCTTTTTCAAAAAACTCAATCTTGAGTGGATAATAGAGAAGGATAAATGTGGATAATAGAGAAGGATAAATCGAGACAGATAAACATTATCCACAATCCACTCAAAACTTCAAAGTGAACGAGAGGCCTCCTGATCCCTCGGGATATTTAGGTTGGCTGGTTCACAGAAATTTATTTGGGAAGTCTTGTAAAGGGATATGTTTGTTGAAAGGTTTTGAGTCAAAACATGGATTCGCAGCGGAAGTGTAAAACAAAAATTTTCTTTTTATAAAAACAATCCATATACACAACCTTCAAGAATCGATTCAAGCGTAGGGTTATGTATTAAAATACAAGAACATATATTTAAAACAATAATAAATATACTTACTTGTAATCCTTGTGAAGTAGCTTTCCTTCGAGTTTCAAAACGATGAAACCTCCAAGGTATCCACACAAGTGCAAGACTCCTTAAACCTTCTAGTCCTCCACAACACCTTGTGAGGAGCTAGCTTGGAGAGGGAGAGAGGAGAGAGAAAACGGCTAGGGAGAGTGGGAACCCTAGAAAGCGATGCTTGCTTATTCAGGGTTCCCTCTCTTCTTATTTATAGACTTTCTCCTCTTTAAGGGGTGTTTGGTTACTAGTGCTAGCATGACCAAACATCCTTGAATAGAGTAATCTTATTCTTGGTTATGATTGACTTTTAATTAATTAACCTTTAATAATTAAAATCAAACATATTTCAAAGATAGGATTCCCCTCCCACAAGTTCAAGAAACTCACTTACACTCTATTGTGTGTTACCCTTTGGGTTCACCCTAACCTAACAGTGGACAGGGACATCTCTATGTCTCCTAAAAATAGAAACTTTCTATTTTAAGGTTCAATTGGAACGATTTCAATTTTGCCTTCATTGATAACACTTTATCAATAGGCTTTCACTCATCATCTAGCAACATATCATGACGTACCCTAGGTTTAGGTGAATAGCAGAACTATGTGAACCCTTCATGTTATTTAATCCTTCATCCCCTAATGTCACAGTTAAGATAATAGGTATGGTTTTAGTCAAACCCTATCTTAACAACTTGAAATCTGTTCCACAAAATATAATCTCAATAAGGTAATCGCAGTGAAACACTTTTCACTGTTTACCTATCACTCTGGCCAGAGGTTCCCTTTGAGAATTATCTTTGTGAACTAATCCTGACATTCTATCTCTCATTAACTCAGAGTGATGATCCCTTATTGCACACTCATCCATCTTCATGCATAACTCATTAGAGCCAATAAGCACCGATTACAACCTTTTGGATAAGGCTGTACAAGATACTATCAAACTCTAGCAACCTATGCATAAGACAGCTATGGTGTCTCAGGTCTAAGCACTACCAAATAAATGGACATAACACTAGAATATTCCTTTGACAGAACTACCATAGGAACATTCTTTGTAGATCATGTTCAGTGTACATAATCTCTAATATGCACCCACAGATTAACCTAAGTGTCACTACACTGATAGGAAAGACTACCTATCCTCCATAGGAGTTAGTTTAAATCTGTGCTACTCTTCACACGATTAATTAAATATCCACTTTAATAAACCTTTGAATAGGAACTCTTTTAGAATAGATGTATATGAGAAATATCAGTCTCTCTATCTCAACACCTTGAGATGCATATTTCTCTTATCATTTATTCATGGACCTTATCATATATGTTAGAACATATTAGATAAGTTATACCTTCCATATATCATGATAATATGAAACTTAATATACCCTTTAGGATTAGTTTTAGGGCATACTTCTAACAATCTCCCACTTGGTCTAAAGCCAATCACCATAGTATCGTATACTAGTCTTCGTAAGACAAGGCTTTTAACACACACAGGTGTTAAGGCAAAGTAGATTTATGCAAAACCCTTTTGCATATTATTATTTTCAATAATAGTATTCAAACTAAAATTCGCTGCCAACTCTGATGTCCTAGTAAATGAGACCTATGCTTTCAAAAGAAAACAAAGTATACTAGACATTCTTTTAGGCAATTTGTAAATGGCTAACCATACAATTTCTTTATATGCAAGTATCTCATTCTTAAACTCCCTTTAAGAATATACTTGTTTCTATTCTGAATCACTATTCTGAATCAATTATCAATATCTACTAACAACTGTTTGCAGCATTTTTGTGATATTGATGTGAGTACATACTTTATAACTACATGAGTCTGATGTTTCTCAAATATTTTGCTCACATAAAAATCCTTTCAAAAACCATTTTTGAAGAGATTTGAATTCCTATAACGATTATGGAATTCTTAATACTACGTTAGTATTTAAAGTATGTACTTATAAAGAAAATAATTGATGACTTTCGTACTCCCACTTGTCCCTTTTAAAAACAAGGTACTTTATGTATTAAACCCTTTAATTACATAAAATTTCTTTTAATGTTTTATAAAGGTATAGTTTTTCAACTAATGTGGAAATCATGTTTTCTAATAACTCTTTATTTAATAAAACTCACCTTTTAAAGTTTATTTGAAATATCCCATATTATCAAATAATCTATAAAACTCTATCGTTTGACATTTTTAAGGTCTTATAGTGATTTGAGATTCATCCAAATATTCTTAATATTTATCTTTCATTTTTACTTCATATTAATCATTTGAACGTTTCAAATATCTATTACACATGAAGTATAATCAAACTAAAAGTTAGGGTTTATACATCTTATGTATTATCCCTTTAATCTCCATATACACTATTATTTGTATTTATTCATAGCATTTATAAAGAATTAAGAACTTCAAGATAATTGCCAGAAAAGATCCAAAATATCCAATATTAAAGATAATATTCAAAACTAAATAAAACTTCAAACGAAGTAATTATTACATCTAGCAATAATAAAAGAGTTCTTAAAATTCTAAAATAAATAAGTCAAGAATCAAGCTTCAATGTTAAAGGCACCAACACTTTGATCCTTTCCAAACAATGCTAGCTCGACGTTCACTCGACCTTCTGCTTCCCTTTGTCTCCTACATACAATCACATTGTACAATAAAACACAATTAGGTATCGTATACCATAAGCAGAATACAAATTCGTAATTAGTAAATGAATAAATAACAAGACGTACCACTAGAAGAACCATTCTTCAAAGAGGCGAGGTACTCCTTGCAATTCCTCCTCCAATAACCTGTTTTGCCGCAGTGGAAACACTTTCCCTTTGAGTCCTTCAAATCTTTCTTCTTCACACCTCCTTTTGGTTTAAGATTGGACTTCTTCTTATTCTTTCCCTTGCCTTTGGGCTTGGATTTAGAAGTTGAGGCCCCATCAATAACCAAAGCACTTCCTTTGGAATCCTTTTTCAAGGTCTCCTCAGCAGTTGACAACATGTTCATCAGATCAGTCAAAGAGACTTTATCATTCACATCAGACATGTCAAAGTTCATGATAAACGGTTTGTAACTCACAGGAAGAGAGTGAAGTAGAATATCAGTCTCCATCTCAGAAGAGATATCCACACCTAAATCATGAAGGGCATGGATATTCCGGATCATCTTCAGGCAATGCTCATTTACAGATGTTCCTTCCACCATCTTACATGCAAAGAGCTCATCAACAGTGTTGTACCTTACAACCCTATGTTGTGACTCATATAGCTCTTTAAGATGTTTGATGATTGCATGTGAGCTATCTATGACCTCATGTTGCCTTTGGAGCTCATTGGTCATCGATGCCATAATATAGCATCTCACTTGCACATCATCCTCGAGCCACTTGTTGTAAGTGTCTCGTTCCTCTTCTGATGCCCCTTCAGGTAGAGCATTAGGGCGTGGAGACTTAATGACATAGTCAATTTTATCAGCGGACAAAACAATTTTCAGATTTCTAATCCAGTCATTAAAGTTTGGACTAGTCAAACGGTTGTCATCAAGAATACGAGAGAGAGGGTTTAGAGGTGCCATCTACAACAGAAAATAATATAAATTTCATATTAATAAAACATAAAAACTTTTGGTCTTTAATTTCTATGTTTACTCCCACTATTTTGTTCAAATCCCATACACCCTATGATGAGACTTGGGAATTTCAAAAGATTGAATTTCCATAGCAGGGATTGGGGTCCCATTAAGATTAGTAACCTCACATGTTAGTTTCTTGGATACTAACCCTTAATGAGTGGATAACTCTTTATCCTAATGCTTCACCTAAGCAAATTCCAATCATCCTTTAGCCTCTAAAATCGTAGTATCCTCACATAATAGTTTCTTGGATAGTACATTTTAGTCAAGTTACACCTACCATTCACAAGAGTATGGTCAATTGAATGTGGCATCCCTCACATAATAGTTTCTTGGTAAGCCCCATTATCGCATCTCATGATATCTTATATGTAACAAGCCGGTTTGAACCTTCATAATGAATGTGTTCCCACATATCTGCAGCCAAACACATCCATCATAAAGACTCATCTTTCTAGCAACATATCATGACGTACCCTAGGTTTAGGTGAATAGCAGAACTATGTGAACCCTCCATGTTATTTAATCCTTCATCCCCTAATGTCACAGTTAAGATAATAGGTATGGTTTTGGTCAAACCCTATCTTAACAACTTGATATCTGTTCCACAAAATATAATCTCAATAAGGTAATCGCAGTGAAACACTTTTCACCGTTTACCTATCACTCTGGCCAGAGGTTCCCTTTGAGAATTATCTTTGTGAACTAATCCTGACATTCTATCTCTCATTAACTCAGAGTGATGATCCCTTATTGCACACTCATCCATCTTCAGGCATAACTCATTAGAGCCAATAAGCACCGATTACAACCTTATGGATAAGGCTGTACAAGATACTATCAAACTCTAGCAACCTATGCATAAGACAGCTATGGTGTCTCAGGTCTAAGGACTACCAAATAAATGGACATAACACTAGAATATTCCTTTGACAGAACTACCATAGGAACATTCTTTGTAGATCATGTTCAGTGTACATATTCTCTAATATGCACCCACAGATTAACCTAAGTGTTACTACACTGATAGGAAAGACTACCTATCCTCCATAGGAGTTAGTTAAATCTGTGCTACTCTTCATACGGTTAATTAAATATCCACTTTAATAAACCTTTGAGTAGGAACTCTTTTAGAATAGATGTATATGAGAAATATCAGTCTCTCTATCTCAACACCTTGAGATGCATATTTCTCTTATCATTTATTCATGGACCTTATCATATATGTTAAAACATATTAGATAAGTTATACCTTCCATATATCATGATAATATGAAACTTAATATACCCTTTAGGATTGGTTTTAGGGCATACTTCTAACATTTGCGTACCGCCTACTATGTTTGTTAACTTATTTTAGCACAGGCTCAGTAAGTTATCCATATGGTACACTTCGTGGTTCCTGTGTTTCATTTCTTCATGTGAATGTGGATGTGATTAGTAGAGATATTGTATCTCCTTTTCATGAGAAATTTTGTTTAGAAGTCAATCTGGAATTATATTCCTAACCAACTCAATTGGGAGATGATTAGGAGCTATGCGAATTTTCGATCTTGATGAGTAGGAAGGGATAATAATTTTAAATTGAATTCCGAATAAGATAAAATAATATGCGATTAATATTATTGTCAACCTTGAGCATTGTCAATGTAGCTATGACAACCAGAATCATGTTAGCCGAACTAAACGAAACTGATAAGCTGAATGGCGCAAACTACGATATGTGGCGTAGAAAAATAGAATTTCTCCTTATGGAACATGACCTTACCAGTTATTTGACCACTATGATGGTGGCATCCGTTAAGGGTGCGGGCAATCAGGCCCAATATCGTCGATACCTTGTGGCTTTTGAAGTTTGGACTAAAAAAGATTGTCGTACACGCTACATAATGTTGAACAGCATACACGATGATCTCATAGGGGAGTATGAGAACTTCCCTACTGCCAAGGCCATGTGGGAACAATTGCAATTCACTTACGGTGGCACGTCTACCACTAGGATTAGGAGCTTGGTACTAAAATTTGAGACACGTCGTAAGGACCCCAAGGTATCGATGACTGAGCATCTTAGGGGATGTCCAGTATGATTCGAGACCTAAATGCTACGGGGAATGTCCTTACTGATGAGCAGCAGGTCCAAACTGTAATCAGGTCACTCCCAGACTCTTGGCTGTATATGAAGCAGATCCTCACTCACAATGAGAATATCAAGAATTTCAAAGATATTTCCCAGCATGTGGAGTTAGAAGCGGAACATATTGTGGCAAACCAAAATGCTCAGGCTCTCCTCACTGAAGCTAATCCGTGTAAGACTAGTGGGTCTAAGCGTAAGAGGGGAGTGTTGGAGATATACCCTAAAAGTGTATGAAGCCTCCAAAGTATCCACACGAACCCAAGATTCCATAAGCCATTTGCACTTGATCAACACTTGAGCAAAGCAAGGTGGGGAGGGAGAGAGAAGATTCGGCCATGGCGTATGGGAGCCCCTAGGTCACGGCCTCCATAGGGAAGTGATGAATGGTCTCTCTTCTATTAGGGTTTGGATGTACTTAGTGCTAGCATGCACCCTCACCCTTGTATTTATAGGCAAATACTAGGGTTTCTAATTTTTGCAACTTAGTCTTCCTTAATTAACAATTAATTAAAGAGGCCATGTAAGTTACATAAATTAGAAACTTACCCCTCTCCTAGTTTAAATAACTCACTTGTGTCCTTTTGTGTGTGACCCTTTAGGTTCAACCCAACCTATAAGTGGAACGACACATCACAAAATAGTCATGCAGATTCATTGGCTACCATTGCTTCTAAGATACAAATGGATGATTATCAATTGCAAGCGCAAGGCGCGGTCATAAGAAGGAATGTTCCTATTAAATTATCTGTTCTGGACTTTGACAAAGAGGAGGAAGGCAATGAAATATAATCCGGAATCCCAAATTTATCTACAAAAGATTGGTACCAACCCATAATTGATTATTTGGCTAAAGGTGTCTTGCCACAAGACAAAAATTCTACGAAAAGTGTTCGATAGCAAAACATTCGATATATCTATTTACATGGTTTTCTCTACAAGCGGGATTTTAGTGGAATGTTCTTAAGATGTGTTTCTCCTACTGAGGCTCAACATCTCATGCAGGAAATACATTCTGGTATTTGCGGAGAACATACAGGAGCTGTTCGTTTACACCAGAAAATATCTCGATTGGGTTACTACTAGCCAACTATGAATAAAGATTGTACAGATTTCGCGAGAATGTGTTATTATGCTAAATCCATGCAAATATCCAACAACAACTTGTTCATATGCTCTGTCCAATCAAAGCTTATTGGCATTTTCAATGCTGAGGACTTGATTTGATTGGGAAGATTAATCCATCCTCCAGTAAAAATCAAGTATGGATATTGTGTTAGAGGTATACCATAAAACCAATCCTAAAGGGCATATCAATTTCATATTATATTAATTTGAAGGTACAACTTGTCGTATATATTTAAATATATATGATGAGGTCCATGAATAAATGATAAGAGAAATATGTATCTCAAGTTGTTGAGATATGGAGACTCATATTTCTCATATACATTTATTCTAAACAAGTTCCTGCTCATAGGTTTATTAAAGTAGATATTTAATAAACCATTAAGAGTAGCACAGATTTAAACTAGCTCTAATGGGAGGAAGGTAGTTTTTCCTATCGGTGTAGTGACGCTATAATTAATCTATGGGTGCATATTAGAGAATATGTACACTGAACATGATCTATCAGAATATTCTTATGGATTTTAAGTCAAAAAAATATTCTTATGTTACATCCATTAATTTGGTAATCCTTAGACCTGGGACACTATACCTATCTTATGCTTGAGTCGTTAGGGTTTGATAGTATCTTGTACAGCCTTAACCTTAAGGATGTAATCGATACTCATTGGCTCTAATAAGTTATGAATGAAGATATATGAGAGGTCAATAAGGAATCATCACTTTCATCTTTGATGAGAGAGAATGTCAGAGTTAGTTCACAAAGATAGTTCTCAATTGAAATCTGTGGCCACAGTGATAGGTGAATTGTGAAAGAGTTTTATTGGGTTCACCTTATTGAGATTATTCTTTGTAGAACAGATAACAAGTTGTTAAGATAGAGTTTGACTTAATAACCATGCCTGATTATCTTAACAGTGACATTAGAGGATAAAGGATTTAGTAACATGAAGGGTTCACATAGTTCTACTATTCACCCACACCTAGGGCACGTCATGACACATTGCTAGACGTCACTCATGACTAGTGAAAGCCTAATGATAAGTGTTATCATTGAGGGCAAAATTGGAATTGTTCCAATTGAACCAAAAATAAAAAGTTTCTATTTTGGGAAACATTGAGATGTTCTCTGCCACTACTAGGTTGGGGTGAACCCAAAGGGTCACACACAATAGGACACAAGTGAGTTCTTTAAGTTAGGAGAGGGGTTAGTTTCTAATTTATGTAACTTACTTGGGCTCTTTAATTAAAGTTTAATTAAGGAGGACTAAGTTGTAAAAATTAGAAACCCTAGTATTTAACTATAAATACATAAGGTGAGGGTGCATGCTAGCACTAAGTACATCCAACCCTATAAGGAAGAGTGGCTATTCATCATTCCCTAGTGGAGGCCGTGACCTAGTGTCTCTCCTCCCATGGACGAATTGCTCATCTCTCTCTCTCCACCTTGTTTTGTTCAAGTGTTGATCAAGTGCAAGGGGCTTATGGAATCTTGGGTTCGTGTGGATACCTTGGAGGCTTCATATACTTTGAAGCTTAGATTTGATCGAGGTTTCATCAAAGGCAATCATCAAGTAAGTATATTTAAAGTTGTTTAAATTTTGTTCCTGTATTATTTATGATCCTATGCTTGTTTCGATTTCTTGCTGGAATGTGTAGAGTAAGGATTTCTATTTTATAAAAGTTTTGTTCTTTGTCTTCCGCTGCGAATCCTCCCTACGCACATTTTTTCAGCGGTATCATAGACAAATCAAGCATGATCATGAATAGATGATGGCATATAATGGATGTGAATAATTAAAATCGATTTAATATGGGTTCTTGAACCCCACATAGAATCCAGTCATGTTGTTTTTGTTTAAACTTGATGTTTTCGATAAATGGCAACTAGGGTTTTCAAGAAACCCTAGCATGAGTGGCGGCTACATGGTGGTTATGTCCCCTTGTGTGCTTGGATGATTAGGGTTTAATAGAAACCCCACATAGATTTCGGCCCCCTTAAGGTTTTGAGTTAAAACCATTTTGATTTTGATCAATCGGGAACTAGGGTTTCTTGGAAACCTTAGCTATGTGATTCGGCCAAGAGGGGACAGCCCTCAATAGGTTTCGGCCATGGGGTTTTACCCATTTGGTGTTTTTGATTCAAGGGTTTTGATGAAAACCCATGTAAGTGATTCGGCCTCTCTCCCTCTTCTCTCTCTCCTATTCAGCCACTAGGGTTTTCTTAACCCTAGTTGGTTATTTAATTGGGTTATCCTTGATTTGGATTTGGGAAACCCTATAATCATAATCCATGGTTGATTCTTGGAGTTTTGGAAACCCTAGGATTAATTGGATGATGTTCTTGATTTTGGAAATTGAAACATCAAAGCTTAGGTTTTAGAAACCCTAGCTTGTTTGGCTATTGAGAACCCCTTAGGGGATCACGGTTTCATGGGAATTCTCTCCCCCTCAATTCAGCTTCTAGGGTTTAATAAACCCTAACAACTACTACATGGTTCTTGATTGATTTAAAGTTATTTAACTAATGAATCTTGATGCATGCAAAATGTTTGATTTAAAATTGTTTAAATTAGCTTATTAATGGAGGTTTGTTAATTTGTTAACAATGGTTGTCGTCCCAAATATATAACCCTAGAGGGGGGTAAATATGGTTTATGGCAAACTTTTGCAAATATTACCAAATATAATTAATGTTCAATTACTTAGCAATGGAACAAATAAATAAACAAGTAATTGAAATAAGAGTAAGGGATAGAGAGATCAAACACAACAATTTAACGAGGTTCGGACTCTGCCTACTCCTCGCCTTAAGCACTTAGCACAAGGATTTCATAATCCACTAAGGATTAGCTCCTTCAACCTGGGATAAAGAAAACCGTGTAAAGGTTTCTCCACCTTGAAGGAGCTAATCCTTAGTGGATTATGAAATCCTTGTGCTAAGTGCTTAAGGCGAGGAGTAGGCAGAGTCCGAACCTCGTTAAATTGTTGTGTTTGATCTCTCTATCCCTTACTTTTATTTCAATTACTTGTTTATTTATTTGATTCCATTGCTAAGTAATTGAACATTAATTATATTTGGTAATATTTGCAAAAGTTTGCCATAAACCATATTTACCCCCTCTAGGGTTATATATTTGGGACGACAACCATTGTTAACAAATTAACAAACCTCCATTAATAAGCTATAAGAGCACTCACAAGATCTACAAAGAGATGAGATTTGTATACAACAAGAAAACTCCTTAATGAGTAGATGAAATACAAATAAGAGCTCACTCTAATATCTCTCAAGAATTTAAACTATTTGGCTCAAGAGAGGATGATAAATCTTGACTAAATCACACAATAATGATGTATACTATGTTGGCTTGAGTTTGTGTATGATCATTAGTTGATTCAAGACTCATAAGATAAGTATTTATAAGCCCCAAGGTGTATATGGCCGTCAGGCACAAGAATAAGACCATTTGGGTTTGTCAAAACTAGCTGTTATAAAGTTCAGGACACGGTTAGTCGACTAGGAAAAGAGGATTAGTCGACTAAAGTGTTTAAAACTAGTTTTACTAGAAATCTGGGCTCGGTTAGTTGACTAGGCAATCTCGGTTAGTCGACTAAGTAAGCTTTTAGTCGATTAATCAAGTGGTTAGTCGACTACTTGATAATTTTCACGAAAATTGCTTACTGCCACTACTTTAGTCAACTAGTCAAAGAGGCTTAGTCGACTAGGCAATGTTCAAAACCAATTTTAATTAAAATTGACAAGTTTTTTGAATTTATAAAAGTCCACTTTGATTAAAAACATTTTTGACCAATTAAAATAGTTTTTCCAAGTTAAAAACATGGTCTATATTGTTCATGTTCTTTTGAGCCATAATGAGTTCAATTTCTAATGAGAGATTTATAAGAAAAGTCCTAAACACTCACACAAGGCTTCATACTATATCTTCAACAGAATTCCAAGTCTTGCGATTGGCTAATTGGCTTGAACTTTACACATAGAATGCATGACTAGCTTCAATGATTTGGCATTAGATCTTCAAAAGATAGTGCAACTCCATAAATCCTTATTTACAAGATATATGCTAGAAAGCAAATAATTTTCACATGATATATTTAACCAATATCAATTATAAGTATCAATTATAAGTGCGATAATGATATGATCAATTGACAATTGGCTAAGAAGTTCAAATAACATATGTATTATGCATAATGTTTACAGCACAATGTTTGTTATCATAAAAAACAATTAGATAAATAAAAGTGGGAGCCATAAGGCCAACAATGGTGATTAGGGTTCTTTGAAACCCTAATTAGATAATTGATGGTGGCTGGTTTCTGGTTTAGGAAACCCTAAATCAATTAGGGAAGTTTCTTGATTTGGAATTAGAAACCCTAATTGTCAAATCTTGAAATCCCCAATTTCCTATTTTGAAATTGTTCAAGTTAGGGAAGTTTCTTATTTTGATTTGATTCCTTCCCATTTTGAATTATTTGATTTTAGGAATTTGGTAACTCTAATTAGGGTTTATGGAAACCCTAACTTGATGGATTATGGTTTAAGAAACCCTAACCCTAACCCTAACCCTAGCTCACTTTCTCTCTCTCTCACTATGGTGGATGGTCCCAAGGGTTTTAGAAACCCTAATGGGCTTTGTTCTTTGTTTGGTTTCATCCCTTATGTTCTTCAATTGATTTATGAATCATTCATGATTTTTTTTTCAAAAATTATTTTATTATTTTAGGAAAACAAAAATGAAGAACAAGTAGGATATATGAAACTTGTTTTATAAAAACTTCTTTTTGGTGTTCTTGAGAGATTGAGCAATTCATGTGATGAATTAATGTTTTAGTTGTTTAAAAACATTTAGGGATGTTGCTTAATGATAGATTAACATGTTATAATAGTTTTGGCTTGATTATATATCATTTGGATTAATTTTAAAATCGTTTTAAAGTTAAACAAAGTTGCTGTATGTTCTGGGCAGCAACTATGTATGTTTTGTAAAATCTATGAAAAATGGTTTTATTGATTTACAAAGCATACCACCTATCGAATTCATTAATATAAGGTCTTAACTAAGTTTAGGAATAGTTCCCATTACTTGTTATGACCTAGGTTAGTCGTACTAAGGTTTTTGTGATTAAGAGTCAAATCTTGAAATGCTGACTCTCTATCGTAAAATGCCTTAAATTGATACCAAACGTTGGAATCAAGTTATGAGACCCCTGCCATTGGAAAGAGGATTGACAAACCTAGTGAATTGAAGTATTCTCATGACTTAAATTCGTTCTAGGTTAGCCATACAAAGCAATTAGTGAAGGAATTCCAGATTCTATCTGGGTTTGGAGTTCATGTCACAAAATGCTTTAAATTGATACCAAACGTTGGAATCACGAAACGAGACCTATGCCATTTGAAAGAGGACTGAAAGTCCTTGTGAAAAAGAGTATTCTCACATTTTAAAAGTTAGTTTTAATATAGGAAAGTTTGGTCCCAAAACAGTAGCTGAATTCTACAATTTTGTTGAAAAACAGAAATTGTTTCTTTCATAGAATTTTTGTTTTGAGTTATTATTTAATTCCACCAATATAGGTTAGTGTTGATTAATCTATTAGGCATATTAAAGTTTTAAATGCATGGTAGGAATTGTGAGAATAATTTCTCAAATTAAATTCTATATTATTAAAACCTTATTTGTTTCAATTAGGTGTTTTACATATTTGAAAGAAACTAGTATAGTCATATGAGATATGATGGGATCTTTTTTATGAGATTAAAAGGACTTTATTATTGTTATGAGATTATAATAATAGCTTTATTATTGTTATAATATAATAATAATAATATGACTTTAATTAATTATATGACATTGCCATCATTGCCTTTTTATGTATGTTGCCTTTTATTTTTTATGCAATGCGATTGTGGAATTAGAATTGATGATTATGGACTTAAGACCAATTAAATGAGATGTGATTGGCCGCATTATATGTGAATGGTTTATTTTAATGGATTGTATTTAAAGTTGTTTAAATAAGGTGATGTAATTATTTTGGGGCTTGCGTGCCTCTTTCCCTCTCTATCCCTATGTAATCCCTTTCTCCTTAATCCCCTTCTTTCTTTTATAAATTGTAACTTTCAATTCAAGAAGGCGAGTGGTTGACCCGAGATGCTTGGTGGAGTTTTGTATGAGAGGAAAAACAAGGACTTAGGAAGGACTTGGCAAGGACATCAAGATCTTGAAGAAGATTTGTTTGTCGCTATGTAATAGTTACATAGGATTTTATTATGATCAGCAACCCTCACTTTAGACCTAGGGTTCATCTTTTTGTCTCAAAGCTTGAACCCATCCTTAAAAGTCCATAATCATACCAAGGCCCATTTATATATGTGATGTATGCTTGTTAGGGCCTAGACCTAATTTATTATATGTTTGAGATGATTCCACCATAGTCTCTAGAAGAACAGGGGGAGGATAATCGAGGACTAATAATAAAGATTGGTATAAATGTTTATATGTATGCGATATATATATGCTATGCATGTGCTGTATGTTTATGTTAAAATGAGACCTTTTACAAAAACCCTTCATTTTCAAAATTAAGTTGCAATGAAGAGGTATGAGCCTTATCCTAGCCTCCCACCATTATAAGATAAGAAAATTCCTTCGATGATTATGTTTCGCTACAGATATGCAGGAACATATCCATCCTAAGAATTCATCTTGTCTTATTTAAATATTGGATATTATAAGATGTGAAAATAGTGTATCCCAAGAACCTATTATGTGAGGGATACAATATTCAATTGACCATACTTATGTGAATGGTGGGTGAGACTTAACTAAAATGTACTATCCAAGAACCTATTATGTGAGGATACTACAGTTTAGAGGCTAAAGGATGATTGGAACTTGCTTTTACAAGCATTAATATAAAGAGTTATCCACTCATTAAAAATTAGTATCCAAGAACCTATTATGTGAGGATTACTAATTCTTGATGGGACTGAAAGAAATCGATGGGATTCGGTGTTTGTAGCGGAAGACATACGATAAAAATTTTAAAGAACATGAATCCTCCATCGAAATCATTCTTTGAACGATTCAAGCATTGGGTAATGCGTTTATATCAATTCAAGAATACATTTAAACACTTTTAAATGATACTTACTAGGATTCCTTATAGTAGCTTTCGTCGCGAGCTTCAAAGTATATGAAGCCTCCAATGGTATCCACACGAACACAAGACCTCAAGAACCTTGCACTTTACAAGCTAAGAGTGGGGAGATGAGAGCACGAAAATTGAGAGAGAGGGAATCCCACACAGTAGCTCACGGCCCTAGGGGAGTTATTCTCTTCTATTTTTGCCTCTTCTCTATTTAATGAGTGGGTCGCTTAGTGCTAGCTTGTCCAATCACCTTGTATATATAAAGAACCTCTAGGGTATCCTTTTAATACTTTCTTATTTATAATTTAGCCCCTTAATTATTTTAATAATAAGGCCCATGCTTAATTATAAATTAGAATTCCCTTCTCTCTTTAATTCAAGAGACTCACTTATGCCCTTTATTTGTATGTGATCAATTGTGTTAGCCTAAATGGTTACAATCCAGCATATGTTATATGGTTTTAATGATAACAAACATTTGCCGCTGCGTTATCCAAATATCTTGTGCTTAAATGTTAAATTTGTAAGACAGATTTTCAAGATAGACTGGAGCAAACAAATGGACAACAAAATCCATGAATTGGAGGCTCAAGTATTGAAGATGTTACTATTCCCAGAAAACTGTTTCTCCCTGTGAAAAATTTGGCTAAGTATGAAAAATGAATTTTTGATATATTGAGTTTTTCAAAATAATTTTTGGCGGTAATTGATCCCTATATACTCATTAACTGAGTACAGCCTTGAGGTAACTTTTATACGTGGTATATAATACCTTACTCGATAGATCAATTTTTGACACTGTTCACGAAAATTATTTTTTGTTCTAAAATTGATTTTTCACATTTTGATTTATTGGGAATTTGGTTTTCTAGTATTTTCCATTGAATCCAAATGGGGGGTACTTCCTTATTTACATTGTAAACTTAAGTAAATGAAAGTAAAAGTAATTAAAAGTAAAATGCAACCATTTACTTAAATGTTTATATGTAAATAAGTGTTCTGCAGGAATAGTGGCAGATTGCTGTTGGAGTAATTGTCAAAGCTGCTGCTGCAACATTTGACATTGTGAATGCTGATTCAAAC
>JAESVK010065077.1:0-10257 GCA_017140935.1 Hamamelis virginiana
TTCAAGTGATCTTGTATTCGTGTGGATACCGTTGGAGACTTCATCGCATTGAAGTTCAAGATCAAGGATTGCAAATCGAAAGGCAATTCAAGTAAGATTTATTTATGTTCGATAAATATTTATTTGATTGTATGTATATCACATGTCCCTATGCTTGTACGATCATGGTTAGGATATTCGATGATGGAATCATCTTTTATAAAAATATTTATTTTGTCTTCCGCTGCGATTCCATGATTTCGAACGATTCCTTTCACACTCCAATTATGCACTTCAAGTGGGCATGGGAACGTGCTCTTTAGCTTTATTCGCCAAGCGACAACTTTCGAACATCACTAACAGCTTAACAAGCTAGAATTAGCATTATAAAACCTGCAAGAGCTCAAAAACAACAAAAGAGTCAAAAGCACCGGTTTTACATCAAACTAGGACTAAAAGGCAAGTGATATGTATAAAAAGGAGTATAAATGGGGTATTTTATGTGTCAAACAAAGAACAAGTAGGCTTGATGAAATTGTTTTATAAAAACCCTATTTTAAGTATTCTTGAGAGATTGAGTAATTCATATAATGAATTGATGTTTATAATTGTTCAAAACATTTAGGAATGTTACTAAAGAGTATATAAACATGTTAAAACACTACAACAAAAAAGGCTTTAGAAGACAGACATTTGAAAACGGCTTTGAAAACCGTGGTCATATGTACCCTTTGAAGACATCTTTTGTGACTGTCCACATTTTTAGACAATTGAAGACCATTCTTGTCACGGTTTATTAGGCCGTCCTCTATTGTAAACCTAAACGACGCCGTTAACGCCTTATTGGCTGAAATCTCGGCCCACTCTCTACTGAAATGGGCGCGAAATCAATTTCCCTATCTATTGGAAAGGGCGCCATGTTTCCTTCTTTCTCATCAGTCGTACCTCACATTATTTCCTCTCCCATCAGCCGTGCCTCACCTGAGATTAAGGGTTTCTTGCTCTCATCAACAGCACACCGCGCCCTCTGCCCTAAATGTGAAGGTTCGTCGGTCTCCTCTCTCTAGCTATAAAGCCCCTGTGTGCATCTCGTGTGAAGACAAAGACGATCTACCTCCTCTATTTTTGTATCAAACACCTAACGGTCAATATACACTATCTACGCATTGGGTTCCTTCATGGTTGACTGAACCCCAACCGGTATACACCCTATATTCCTATTACTGTATCTCTCTCAGTCTTGCTATCCATATTTTTCACGCTTTTGTTGCAGAAACCCCCAGTGGTATATTTCTCTCTCATCTCACATGGCCATTGATTTGCATCCTTCAACGAAGCCAACACTCTGTTAAGGTTTTTTTTTTTTTTTTTTGGGGGTTATAGGTTGGTTGCAAGTATGGCGATTCAGAATTTTCTGATTTCTGATGAAGTGTTTTGAATATGTTGCCCTCTAATTTATGAAATTTCTGATTTCTTGTTTAAGAAATTTCTGATTTTTGATGGAGATTCTGAAATTCCTGTTACACCTTAACAGTAGCTGGATTCTAGGGTTTATACAGTGGCATATTTCTTTTTATCTTGTTAACTATGCATATTTTCCAAGCTCAGCATGATTACTTTTCTTTGTCCTATGCTACCAATGGGTGCAATTGAGTTTGGGTTGGTTCTGGTTGTCATCAACCCAAGACCCAACCTAGCAAACTAGGTTCTCGTATATATTGAACCTAGAACTGAACTGTTCTTTCTGAAATCGAAACCAGACCAACCCGAACTAGTTTGGGTTGTGTGTGGATTGTTTCGGTTTCAATAATAAATAACTACTTAAGACCAGGCATATTTGAAACTTTGAGTTGGCCAAATCCCTCAAACATTTCATAGAGTAAAGCCCAGCAAACAGTCAAGTCCACACTTACAAGGATTGCCATAATATAGGTTGAGGGGGATCCTTCGTATAGAGGCTGGGCATTGAATAGCCCCTTTTTCTACTCAATGTGGGATTGGGAATGTGGGAAATTCCTCCTGCCCCTTCGTTCTGTCATATCTTCGTAGAACTTGGGCCTTTTTAGAGCATTAAGGTACAAGCTCTTTGAACAAATCAGTTGTTGATTTATTGCATATTATGATTATGTAATTTCTAATCTTATATGTATGAAGGTAGGTTCTTGGTCTGGGTTGGTTTAACCGATCGCTCGATATAAGACTGAACTGACCTTCAGCAGTTTCTTACTTTATGCCTTGGATAATTAAATAACAATGAGGAAGCTCAACCACTCAATAACATTTCGAAATGTCAGGACATCCTAATAATATGTTTACATTGATGGTGCATCTCATGGTGAGAATGAGTGAGATTTCTCCTAATTGAAGTATTACCACTTTGTTAAAAGCAGTGTTTGAGAGGCAAATGCAAACTAAAGTAGATTAAGGATTAAACTATAACCCCAGGACATGGAATCAATTCATGAAACTTAATTAAAGTTTATGGCATAATAAAATTTATTACTAAAAAAAAATGAAATAAAGAAGGGCAGAGAGAAACAATGTTAAAAGTAACCTCCAAGGGAACTGCTAGTATTGTGTACAACAAAAAAGTAGATTAAGGATTAAACTATAACCCCAGGACATGGAATCAATCTAGACATATATATGAAGTGTCACTTAAGCCAGTATGTTTCCACTTTTACTGCAGGACTCATGGCGTGACTTAGCAAATGCTTTTGCAAATGAAAGAACTTTGTTCTCATGGGTCATATGACATCATATCTACTGGAAATATGTAGCAAGAATGATCTCAAAAATGTTTCTCAACAACCAGATGTAATATTATTGGTAAAGACAAAATTCTTGTACTGCAAGATATTATTAGTTTGTGTGTTCTTTTTCGATCCCAATAGTTTTTATTTAATAATATCATTGATATTCTGCAGGTCAGTTGCTTGTTGGAGCGGCTTCGTGGGGCTGCGAGTGCCTCAGAATCTCGAACACAAAAGGCAATGTATGAGATGGGATTCTCTGTATTGAACTCTGTTCTGATTCTTCTAGAAGTTTACAAAGATGAGGTATTTAATGTATTCATCCTTGTCCATGCACACTGTACATTCTTTCCTAACAGTCTTGCTCTGCAAACATGGTTCTAAACTTATTAAACTTGCACTCACTAATTCAAAGTTTCTAGGAGAGACATTTCAACACAAAAGTCAAAGCTTGAAATCTTGTCTAGATGTTTTACATTTGTACTTGAACATCCATATACATTTATATATAAATTCCATTTCCTGTGCCATGGAAGGTTCACCATATGTCTGATTTCAAACCTTGAGTGCGATGCAAAGTTCATATTTTGCAGATAAAATGGTTTCTTCTTTAGTGATTTTCATTATACTTGAAGGATACATGACATTGGTTGAGCTAGAGTAGAATGCAATATATATATATATATATATATGCACGATGTTAATTTAATTGAACTTTTGGTAGATGACAATTAAGTGAAACCATCTCATGACTCCTGATTGCCTGCCTTTTGTATTGCTATATGTTGTTTTTGCTTAAACTTTTTTGTTGTACACAATACTAGCAGTTCCCTTGGAGGTTACTTTAACATTGTTTCTCTCTGCCCTCCATTTTCTTTATTTCATTTTTTTTTTAGTGATAAATTTTATTATGCCATAAACTTTAATTAAGTTTCATGAATTGATTCCATGTCCTGGGGTTATAGTTTAATCCTTAATCTACTTTATTACCACTTTATATTGATATAATTGTATTTGACATTGTAATTGTATTTGTGCTAGTGAAACCCCTGTTTTGTAGTGTTGGGAACACTTGGATTAAAGCTATAGCGCAACATTGCTGGGTGGACATATTCATATTTAGGTATAAATCATCTATAAACTCTTTATATATAATATATACATATAAAGGAGTGGTTTTTTGATATTGACAATTCATACCTGCAGTTTTGATTTTTTTTTTCTTTTGTAGTGGACATTGAGTTCCAGATTATCATTCGAAGATACTCTTGTTATTGGGAGTATCACTTCTCAGCAATGCCATGGTAAGAGCACTTTAATACTAAGCTATAATACTGCACCAAAAATACTTTCTTTTTTAATACTATATAGGGCTGACCAGCATGCTTCCTTAACTGAAATGATGCACTGAACCTATTTTGACACCATGCTACACAAACCCACTTGGACAATTCTGGGATTTAGTCTCAGAACCTCTAAGCTAGGGCCTAATTTTGTTGGACTTTGGGTCATAATTATCTTTAATATATTCGTGGGTTCCCTTGCGGTTTGGAGGCGGTTAAATTACACTGGTTTTGGTAATTTGTAGTGACATTTCTTGATTCTTACTCTTGCATTTGTAGCATAGAATGAAATGGGTTTATCTATCTTGCTTATTTGTATAGGTTTGAGATTAGTTAAGAAACGGTAATCTACGCCTTTGTGTGACAATTCATGACAAGTGCCTTATTATAATCACTGATATATTGTTCATATTCAATTCATAATGGCAGTAGTTGGTGTTTGAAATAAGAGAATTTGGGAAATGATTTTGACCATCTGGTAAATTGCCTAGTTCCTATGGAATTGAAAAACAAAACAAAACCAATGAAGCTTTTTCAAGTTCGCTTGTAATCGTTAAGTTAAAAAAAAAAAAAGAAATAGTCATAAACAAACCTGTCATTCCATTTTCTTTCCATTAGAAACAAACAGGGGCCTTAGAGTATTTTAGTCTTCAAATACAGCAGAAAATACATGGATATACTTCTATTAAAAGCTAAACCTGCTCACCCCATAAAATTGGTGCTTTCGACGAGAAAGAATAAGCTGGTTAGTGGAGAAGACCTTGGAGATGGCATTCGGAGACAAGGGAGGACTGGGCGGGGTTTTACTTCCACAAGGTCTCTCATGCCAATGTCTGTTGAGAAGCCTAGCAATGTGGGAACAGCAAAACAGCTTGGAAGTGCCAGAGTTGGTTTTGATAAGGCTGAAAGGTTATACTTTTTACTCCTTGCCAAGCTTTGGGATTATTTGACAAATGTCCTCCCTATTTTTTAGTCTAACAATGCTGGGTTGCTTAGATTAAAATCTGATAATATTATGAATATTTCCACTCAACAAAGCAGGTCGTCCACCAACTCGGAAACTGTCTGTCCGTAGGGCTTATACTAGTCAAAGGCATACAGTGGTCAATGCAACAGCAGATTTTCTAGGTAGTAGCACTCTAAATTATCAATAAAAAAATCTTCTGAATTCTCAAATTTCTGTGATTATTTGGTTTGGTCCTTTGCTAACTTGTGGTTCAATTTTCTTAGTTGGTTCAGATGATGGACATGAAGAGCTATTGGCTGCTGTGAATGCTGTTATTAATCCTAGTACTGTTCCCACTGAAAATAGTGCTTTGTTTTCTTTTCAAAAAATTTGTGTTTCTTCATTGGATTGATTGGTCTGATTGTCCCTGCAGCTCATGCCTGCCCCAACCCATTCTGGAGGCAGATGGAGCCGCTCTTTGGTTTTATATCTGACGTAGACATCACTTTTTTGAAGCAACAGGTGAGGCTTTTATTTTTTATTTTTTTTATTTCATTTGAGATATATTATTTTTGATATCATTGTTGTTTTGCTGATTTATGTTATGAATGAGTCATTTGTGAATATTCATGTTATATTTTCAAGGATTTGGGTGTGTAGTAATGGGCGTACTTCTTGGATTAACTTGCCCAATATCTTGTGTGGCTTTAAAGAGTTTTTGGCTATATGTATTGGTCTCTGCAATACAACATTTCTGTTCAAAACGAAAAAGAAAGTTTTTTAATATACTTCGTAAGTTGGGCATACTTCTTGAAAAAGAAAGTTGCTTTGGTAGACGTACTTTGCTTTAGATTTCGTTATATAATGTTAGCTTTGTTGTATTGCATGCATTTATTATTAGTGTCCTTATTGTTATCAGCATCTATTATCATTATTTTTGTTGTTGTTGTTGTCCTCATCATCTATACTATTAAGTAAGGAGGCATCATGGTATGGCTCATAAAATTTCAAATATTACTCAGTACCTGTGTAATGTGCACAGTTATTTTTTTTTGCAATCCCTTTCTCTCTCCCTTTTGGGAGCAAATATAGCATCTTCAGTTCATTGCTGCTACTATTGTTGCATTAATAGAAATAATAATAAAATAAGTAATATTAATTGAGTATCAAGTCAGTTTTTCATCAAATGGTAGGGGGAAAAAGATGCAATTAGCTTATAGGCCCAGTTTGCAATGTGTTTTAGAATTTTATGATGGTATGATGTATCAGTGCAGTTGCCTTATCTCTGTTTCCATGCTTGGTGAGTGTTTCATCTTACTTTTTCATCTAACCTTACATGTAATTTCTGTTGTAGTTGAAGACTAAAATACTCTAAGGCCCCTGTTTGTTTCTATTGGAAAGAAAATGGAATGGCAGGTTTGTTTATGACTATTTTTTATTTTTTTTTTTAACTTACCGATTACAAGCGAACTTGAAAAAGCTTCATTGGTTTACTCATTGTTTGTGGGTTCATCATTTCAAATCCATTTGATCAGTTGCATACTTCATGGAGTTTCTAATTTTATAATATTTTGGGATCTTCTTGCTCCAAATCCATCAAGATATTATTTTTCCACTGTTTTAAAATTTCAATATGGGTTGAGGTCTGTGCCTTTTGACCCAAATATTTGTAGGGCTTGCCTTTGGGTTTGAAACTAAACTCATATATATTGCCTAGGCCTTAAGTGGAGCAACTGAACCTCAATTCTAACTAGTGCTATTTTTTTAAAATCTGTGTAGATAGAGTAGCATGTCGCATCAATTGTCATGTCAACTCAATTGTTGGCATGGCCACGTTAGCCAACTATACATATTATGTTGACATGACAATACTTTATCATTTGGTATGAAAAAGATGGCCCGAGTTTTGGTCCTTTAAGTACCACTCTTCGCATCTGTGCAACACCTACAAAGTGATAGCCACAATTTGTCGATATGATTTCAATTTCCTTGGACCCTTCTTATTTGGTGCTATTATTGTGATTATAGTCTTTGCCATGATCCAGATATGTTGATCTTACTGTTCACATCTCTTCTATATTCAAACTTTCAGATTGTAAATTTTTATGTTATGTTCTTTTGGGTCCTTTTTATTTTTATTTTTTTTGGGTTGTAATGGACGGGATTTGAACCCGTGATCTAAGCCTAATCTTACCCTATTCACATACAATCTCTCATGAACTGGGCTAGCCCCAGTGGCTTCTTTCGGGTCTTTTACTTACTAGAGATCTTTTTTTTTTTTAACTACAGATATTGTTTCCACTGGGTAAGCTCTCGTCGATGATATATGGAGGTTTGGCATCAATCATATTCTGTGGGTACATTATATATGATTTAGACAACTTCATCAAGCGCTACTCTTATGATATTAATTCATTGAAAGACAATCTCAGTTGCACAAGTTCCAGTTGGAATGGGTACTAGCTCCTTTTGCAGTACAACTGGGCATGTTTTGTAATTGAACATTGTGGAGTTTCTTTTGCTTTGTTGCGCATTATTCCTCAAATAGATGTAATTGGAAGGGGGATATTTCAATTTTTAAACACTTGCTATATAGATTGTATGTGACTTTGGATATGTGGGGTTTAGTGTTATGTAAATTGAAAAATCTTTTATTTTATTAGCTTCCTTTATTTTAATTCGTTATATTTGGCATGCATGTAGTGACATTAACAGGAAATAGGTTGCCCAAACAAGCATATTAGTGAGGGTTAATAAAAAAATTACATAGATCCATATCAATTTAAAACAAATAAAAAAAATATTTAAAAAATATTCGGACCTTTCAAGGACAGTTTAAAACTGTCTTCAAAATATATCATGAAGATGGTTTAAAACTGTCTTCAAATGTGAGTTTTGAGGACTGTTTTTAACTGTCTTTGAATTAGACTTTTGAAGACAGTTGAAACCTGTCCTTAAAAGTTAAGTTTTGAGGACAGTTGAAACCTGTCTTCAAAAGTGCCCGCGCCAATGAAAACACGGCCTATTAGGACAGTCGTCCGACTGTCCTCTAATACCTATGAGGACGGTTTTTAACTGTCCTCTAAAGCATTTTTTGTAGTAGTGAAAGTGTTTTAGCAAGATTATATATAGCTTGGATTAATTTTAAAATAGTTTTAAAGTTAAAACAAGGTTGCTGTTTTTTCTAGGCAGCAACTATATAGCTTTTGTAAAATCTATGAAAAATGCTTGCTAAGGTTTTCAAAGCTAACCACCTATCAACTTCATTAATATAAGGTCTTAACTAAGTTTAGGAAATGTTCCCATGACTTTTTATGACCTAGGTTAGCCACACTAAGCTTTTTATGATTAAGAGTCAAATATGGAATTTCTGACTCTCCATCACAAAATGCCTTAAAGTGATACCATATGATGGAATCACGAATTGAGACCCCTACCATTCGAAAGAGGACTGAGAAACCTAGTGAATTGAAGTGTTTCCATGACTTAGTTCATTTTAGGTTAGGCCCATTAAGCTATTTGTGAGGAATTTTCAGAATCTGCCAAGGTTTGGAGTTCATGTCACAAAATGCTTTAAAGTGATACCAAACATTGGAATCACTGAACGAGACCTATGCCATTTAAAAGAGGACTGAAAATCCTTGTGAAATAGTGTATTCTCACATTTTAAAAGCTAGTTTTTATAAAGGAAAGTTTAGTCCCAAAACAGTAGCTGAATTTTGAAATTTCTGTTTTGAAAATAGAAATTGTTTCTTTCTTTTAATTTTTATTTTGAATTATTAGTTATTCCACCATTGTAGGTTAATAGTGATTAATCTACTAATGGTGACCGCCTCAAAGGGGACACTTTTTAAGTGTCCCTAATATGTCTCCAACAGGGACGCGACACTTTAAAAGTGTCCCCTTTGAGGCGGTGAATTGCAACACTTTAAAAGTGTCCTTGATAATGTTCACAATAGGGACACTTAAAAAGTGTCCTCATTTACTCTTTTTTATTTTTTTTTTTGTAGCAAAAGCTTCACAACTTTAATATGCCATTAATATATGCTATTAAATCATATATATTCACCAATAGTTGTTCCAACATGCATTCATTTCTGCGCACACAATATTAAAATATCGACACTAATATATTACTATATAATACTCATAAAAAAAAGAACCCACATGCATTTGCAAATATATATATATATAAATTAGTATCACCAAGTCAACACTTTGTTAATTAATATTGAATATTCTAATTAAGAACCAAAAGTGTAACAATTTTTGCATAATCTAATTTTTACAAATCATTGAACTGTGCGCAATCTTCATGTAATCAACAAAATGTCCATCCATATATATTGCAATCCTATAGAGTTGCACTTATGAGTTCATATTGCAATTGATATATAAAGTTACATTTCATGAAAAATTAATTTACCATAAGAAAGGTGTAGGTACATCACAGGTACATGGTAAATTAACAATACAAACTACAACCAAATCATATGTCCATTAAAATTTCAATACATGTTTCCACATGCAATTCTACTAATAATAAAAATTAAATTAAATTAACTTGTACTAAGAAATATTTTCTATTTTGAGGTAAAATTTGGCAACATCTTGTCTATTTTTGGAGCATTTCTATATATTCACCTATTAAAAGAACAGTTTATAGCACTTCTATAATCATATTATCACAACATCCCATTTAAATGGCGCCTCATGTGCCATGTTATCTTCAACAGCCAACAATCACAAGCTATCTTAAGTATAAAATAGAACCTCTAGCATAAAAAATAAAAGGTTTTTGAAATCAAAGTTTGTTGATATATTATCTCTAGCATATAAAATATGGTTACTTCCATATCATATACTTATATAAATAATAAACGAAACAAGCAAACCCAAGTGGGTCTCCGTCCAACCTCCTCCCCTGAAACTACAATATTTCAAGCCAGCGATCCCACAACACATATTCAATATGAGTCCACTGCTTGAACTTAAAATTAGGTGCGCAATAGATTCCCAAGCATAGAAATCCACCGGTCGTCAAGCAATAAATACTAGGGAGTCCCTAGGTCATTTCCACAGGGAGTGGAACAGGTCCAAATGATCCTTAGGTGTTGATAACCAAAGAATGTAAAAGAAAGTGTAAAATATGAGGGTTTTGATTGTTGAGAGTTGTTTGTGCCAAATTAGTGGCAAATTGCAAATGAAAACTAAGTAAGTAAAGAAGATGGGTCCT
>JAESVK010065078.1:7276-18253 GCA_017140935.1 Hamamelis virginiana
AAATCATTGAAACATGATTAGGATATGTTTGATTTGAAAAATCAAAGCTTACTTCATTGAGACATTTCATCAAACACTTGGTGTGCACCATTCACAAGCTTGTGAAGCTATGAAATGGGGCTCCCATGCTTTTCCCAAAGGTTACAATGATATGAAAATCAACAATCAACATGCAAACAAGCATTTCAATTCAACCAATTGCATATGAATCAAGAATTATTGAGGAAAGTTAACTTACATTGTCTTTGGAGTGAATATATGAAAGATGTGTTCTAGGCTCCAAGAGTAGAGATGGTGGATGGGAATCTCCATATGAGGGTGCCTTGTATCTAGCCTTGACTTCCAAGAACGGATATTTTAAGTAAGGTGGAGGTAATTGATCCATCTTTTGAAAAGAATGGAGTATGTGGGAAATAGAGAGGTTCACACCAAATGAGAACAAGTTGAAGAACTTGAGAGAATGAAGATGATTTTGTGTTGGCAAGAGTGCAAACCAAAGACTTGATTGAGTATGTATGAATTGAAGGTCAAAAGCTAGGGTTTTGGAGCAAAACCAAGCTTGGAAGTGGTTTAGAATGAGCACAAGAGTGCATATGAGAATGAGGGGTTTAAAAAGGCAAAAAAAATTTCGGGTCACACATGGTGACCGTCCTAGCTAGGACGGCCAACCGTCCAACCCAGGACGGCTAGCCGTCCAGGCTAGGACGGCCACCAGTGTGCCCCAACTTGATTTTCTCAATTTTTGTTTTTTCGGTCAATTTTCTCCAAAATTAGTTCATGTTTTGCACGGAAATTACCACTAAATGATGATTTTGAATGATGATTTTGAATGATGATTTTGAAATGATGATTTTGAAAACATTATATATGGGAGAAGTACCATATAATTGAGGCTGTGTTTATATGGGAGATGTACCATATGAACAATGAGTTTGAAGTTATTTTATGTGAGACATAAAATAACGATTTGAATTGTCTTATGTGATTATTTTATGTGAAACGTACATAAAATGATGAGGTGAGATTATTTTATGTGAGACATAAAATAAGGCTTTATATGGGAGATGTACCATATAATTGATGATATGTTCACATGGGAGATGTACCATGTGAACGATGAATTTGAGTTATTTTATGTGAAACATGAAATAACATTTTGAATTGTTTGTGATTATTTTATGTGAAACATAAAATGATGAGGTGAGATTATTTTATGTGAGACATAAAATAACGCTTTATATGGGAGATGTACCATATAATTGATGATATGGGAGATGTACCATATGAACAATGATTTTGAATTGTTTTATGTGAAACATAAAATAGTGATGTAAGATTATTTTATATGAAATATAAAATAATGATCTTTATATGGGAGATGTATCATGTAAAGAGTTGATTTTAGAGGCTTATATGGGAGATGTACCATGTTTTATGAGAGACATAAAATAACGTGTTTAAAACATTTCATGTGAGACATGAAATAATAAATTTGGATTATTTTATGTGAAACATAAAATAATGTGTTTGAAATATTTCATGTGAGACATGAAATAGTGATGTGAAATTATTTTATGTGAGACATAAAATAATGCTTTATATGGGAGAAGTACCATATAATTGATGATATGTTCATATGGGAGAGGTACCATATGAACAATGAATTTGAATTGTTTTATGATGAAACATAAAATAATGTGTTTGAAATATTTCATGTGAGACATGAAATAGTGATGTGAAATTATTTTATGTGAAACATAAAATAGTGGTTTATATGTGAGAAGTACCATATAATTGATGATATGTTCACATGGGAGATGTACCATGTGAACGATGAACTTGAGTTATTTTATGTGAAGCATGAAATAACATTTTGAATGATTTGAGATTATTTTATGTGAGACATAAAATAATGCTTATAGGGGAGATGTACCATATAATTGATGATATGTTCATATGGGAGATGTACCATATGAACAATGAGTTTGAATTGTTTTATGTGAAGCATAAAATAATGGTTCGAAAATGTTTATATAGGAGAAGTACTATATAAATAATATTTCTTCTGGGAGATGTACCATAGGAATAATGAGTCTGGACTATTTTATGTGAGAGAAGTATCACATAAAATGATAGCTTGTATGTGTTTATGTGAGAGAAGTATCACATAAAATAATGATTTGTGTATGCTTATGTGAGTGAGATATCACATAAATGTTTGTTTTGTGGTTTGTTGGTGTGATTGATTTTGAAATGATTGGAAGTGTGACTTCCAAGAATTATTTTCATTCTGGATTTGTTCAGATTCCAATGTTGGTGAGAAGTTGGTTTGATCATCCCTCTTTTTGTTGTGGCAAAAATGGGATGCCATTTTATTTCGTTGGTATTACATGGCGAAGCCATGAAACACCAACGAGGGGCTTCTGTGGACACCCCATTTTTACCAATTATTTCTACCATATGTCCATGCAAATGATCAACTAGAATAGCTGATCATTGGGTGAGGAATTGGCCTTGTAAAGACCAAATTGACCAAATTGCCCTTTGCTGAGGAAAAGGACAATTCATTATTTCATGTGTACATTTGGATTGGAATCAACCCATTTGTATTGCATTTGACTTTTGAGGTGTTTTAGAACATCCCTGTAAATTTTCATGGCATTCTGATGAGAGCTTGATAGGTAATTAGGGTTTTTGCGACTTGAAGGTCATTTTCGTCCTTTTTCTCGTATAATTTCCGAATGACCTTCGAATTTGAAACAGATTGTTTCATGAGGTTTATATGGATGTGGGGAGTGTATTTGGTGTATCAATTGAGCCTTTGAATGGTTGGGATGGATTCTCCCAAAATCGACCCCACGGGTAAGGATGAGCTGAATTAGGGTTTCGATCAAATTGACCGTGAATTGGTCGTTTTCACCAAAACAAAATATTTTCAAAACATGTTGTTAAGTACCAATTTCATGTTGAAACCATGTTTTTTAGAAGTGGTGCAAGCCTAATTGATCAATTTTACAAAACAGAGAATGGTCATATGACCAATTTTGGCACAACCGGGTCAATTGGCTAGCTTTTTGCTAAAACCCTTGACCATGGTCAATTGATTTTAACCCAAAAACATTCTAAAAATGTGGAGGATCAAAACACGGTCGTTTTGAGCCCTGAACCATCGGATTTGGATCAAATTTGACCAAAATATGGCCAAAATTCGAAAACCCTAGAATTGGGGAACAAAATTGGGAAAGTCAGCATGGTGACCGTCCTAGCTAGGACGGCCAACCGTCCAGCTAGGACGGCCAACCGTCCATGCCTAGGACGGCCATCAGCTTGCTCGAGCCAATTTTGCCATTTTGGAAAATTTGACCTATTTTGGCCGATTTGATTTGATTTTTTGGCATAAATTCGAAGGGTTTCAGCTTTCAAACCCTAGAGAGATTCATTCTAAGCCCTAGGATCGTTTTTTAGAGGGATTAATCCTAGCCATTCAAGGTTTTGAACCCTAACCCTATATATGTTGCATTATGAGAGGTTCAAAAGGGGGAGAGATTTTTAGGGTTTGGAGAGGAGGCTACAGATTTTCTTAGCTCTTCATCTCTACACCATTGAAGGGGCAAGGATTGAAGGCCAAGAGCTTGGAGGAGGCTAGCCAAGAAGGGAATCGAAGGGTAAACACTCAACGATGGTCTTGTTCTTTGATGGATTTTCGTTTTACTTTGTAGGAGTTTTCTCTATGCATGTTTGAATAGGTTTATCTCTTTCTTTTATTTATGTTAGTATGAATGATTAGGGTTAGCCTTGTTTTGATTTTGTTTGAGCATGCATGATTAGGTTTAGCTTTGTTATTATTTCATGTTAATATGCATGTTTAGGGTTCATTAGTTTATATTATGATTTTATGTTAGGATGCATGCCTAGGGTTAAGTAGTTTTATTATTATTCTATGTGAGTATGCATATTAGGGTTGTCTTTTATTATTATTTTATGTGAGCATACATGATTAGGTTTAGGTCTTTTTTTGTTATGATTTTATGTTAGCATATATGTTTAGGGTTAGTTAACTTTATTATGATTTTATGTAAGTATGCATGATTAGAGTTAGCTTTGTTGTGATTTTATGTGAGAATGCATGATTAAGGTTAGTTTTATTATGATTTTATGTGATTAGATGTGTTTAGGATTAGTCTTGTTATCATTTTGTGTTAGTTAACATGTTTAGGATTATCTTTGTTGTTATTTTATGCTAGTTATCATGTTTAGGATAAGTTTTTTCATTATTTTATGTGTAAGCATGTTTAAAATAAATATTGATACGTTCATATTGTTATTTGAGTCTCTAAATATTTGATTGATGGTATTAATGATGATATGAATGTGTTAGGATGTTATTTTGACATGTGATAAGTCTTGAGTCTTTTTTTATGCTTTTCATGATTATTTGAACACTTTGCATGAATTTGATTGTTTGGATATATAAATTGTGTACGAGGGAGCGGGCGAAGGTAAGACCCTCCCCTTGTGTTTAAATTAATTATTTAAGCATATTTTTATGTAGTTTTTGATATGTTTTTGCATGGTAAATTAGTCGAGCATGTTAGATTGTATGCTAGGGTGTTTATTTGATGTTGTCATGGATTAAAAATGGTTTTTTAAGCTACTTCAATTATGTATTCAAATCTGTCCAGATTTGAATACATGTTTTAAAGTGGTTTAATTAACATTTTTAACCCATATTTTGCATGATTTTATTAGTAGTTTCATAGTGTATTCATGTAGAAAGCATGCTAGGACATTTTAACATTTTTATTCTTTGTTTTCATGATTTTTAGAGTGGTTAAAGGTTAATGCTCAAATCTGTCCGGATTTGTTTATGCCTTTAAATCACTTCTAAAAATTATTTTAGGGCCAAATCCAACTTAGGAATATGCTTAGGATCACATAGTTTGATTAGTATGCATTTAGGAACATTTTCATGCATGATTAGAATTGATTTTGTGAATGTTTGATTAATTTAGTTAAATTACAGCATGCATTTGCATTAGTATGTTAGGGTTTTTAGATTAACTTTAGGGCTAGTTAGAGGCCCTAGGCTAGGAAGGTCACTTGACCTTCCCTAGGAATTTCCTGTGTTGTAAAAATTACACTCTGATTTGAATATTTTGATCAATTTGAGAGTCAACCTTCGAGATATTTATAAAAAGATTTTTGATGCAATATTTATGAAATAAATATGATTTTATGAGATATTTGATTATTAATTGATTTTCAAAAGATTTGAAATGTTTTAAAGATTTTCTTACCTTGGAATGAGATTCCTCCCATATGATTTGTTTTCTTGAAATATCTTTGAAAAAGATTTTCAATTGGAATTTAATTCTAAAGATAAGAATTATTTTGGAATATTTGGATTTTATGAATATCTTTTAATTTGAAATGATTTCAAATAAATGATTTTGAAAGAATAGAATAAAAACTCTCGAAGTTAGAGTCTTGAATTAGGTTGAAATACCTTTGATGATGTGATCGATTACAATAGGAGAGTCCTAGGGTAGTCGAACTACGTGGACTTTGATACTTGCTAGGTGATACTAGTAAGTTACGTAGGCGCTAATAGGCTCAAGTCCGCCCTAGGATGCCCGTAGGGTGTCCTAGGTTTTAGGGGTTTGTTTGTATATATTTTTATTTATTTATTAATATAACTAATATAGATTACTGCATTTATATCATTATTTTGTTGGTTGATTAGATTATTTAGGATTGTTTGCATTGAGAAATTTAAATAGCCCAAATAAATTAGAAGTCCTTTAATTAGGGCGAGGTGGGTGCCTACAAGTGAAAGCTTGGAACCTTCCCACGTCGTAACCTAGCCCCCGGATCCAACTCTGGTTTGTAGACTGCTTTTCCATTAATGGAGTTTGTTTTATTGAAAATAAAATATTTTTATGGTTTCCTTATTCCTTAAAAATAAGGTGGCGACTCCTTTGTTTGATTTCTAAACCCCCCCTAATCACATCGCCCGGTGATGATGTGGACTCACACACCCAAAGCCCCGTCCACAAGGCTGGTCCACAGAACTGGCGACTCCGCTGGGGATATCGAGGGCTAAACTTCATTGATTTAATTGGGCTATTTAATTTCTTAAATTAATTAAAATCAACCACTTGTATTTGTGTGACTGCATATCATATTAGTTATATTAGTTGCATGTCATTGTGTGATAGGACGATGTTGCGTTGCCAAACGATGGTCTAGTCCTGATCCCTGTCTCCACTCGACACTAGGGCAATCATGACGAAGCCATCAACCTATTGTCAAGTACCCTTCGGGGTATATCAATGACCAATCAGTACTGTTTGACCCACGCGGCACGCCATGTGTCACATGTGGTTAGGTATATGGATTGGTCTGCAATAGGAACCTTTGAACCCACCTTTTGCATTAGTCCATGTAGACAGCCAAGTAGGACACTCTACCCTACAGTGCTTGCACACACCTGTTATGCTGCCGAAATTTCGACACACAATTGTACTGTTATGCTGCCGAAATTCCTTTTGGCATTTAACTGTACCGTTATGCTGTCGAAATTTTCCCTTGACACATACCTACACCGTTATGCTGCCAAATTTCTTTTAGCACATAATTGCGTCGTTATACTGCCGAAATTGTCCCAATTTGATGTGAGCCTTGTTTGTGAATGCTAGAACTTAGGGATATGTACCCTTGGATAAACTTTGATATTTTTAATATAGGCCCTTTATTTTAAGGATTTTGGTCCTTAGAATGAAAGGACTATTTTGAGGATGGAAGAGAATATTCTAAAGGTACATACCCTTTTCTGTGACTAGGTTGTTTTGGCTTGTTTTGACTAAGACCTTCGATTCAAAGGAAAGTGCCCTGAGAATGAAGGACTGGTCCTTGGTGTTGCTCTTTATGCCTTATTTGGCTGATTGTGTTTTATTTCCCTATCGATAATTTTGATTTATTTCCTAATTTCTAAGGAAGTGCCCTTGTGAAATAGGGAAGTGAGTTGGAATTATGATAGGACGGTTTTCTCCTTTCTCCTTGTCTTCTATTTGGATAGCACCTCTTTGATAGTCTGTCAATAGGTTTTGAGTATCATGGACTTGTCCCTTTTTTTTTCTAAAAAAAGCCCATTTCATGGTGTAGAATTCTGGCCTGGCGTCGTGATTCTAGAGGGCGTCTTTTTAGTGTTGAACCCCCGAGTGTATCCTCAATGGCTGACGGAGAATCCAGTACCACTGCTACAGTGTTGAATGCTATCATGGACCGAATTGATGCCCTGGCCCGTGAGACTGAACAGATTAAGAAAATGTCCCAAGATAAACAGACCAGTACAGATCAAGTTAGGGAGACCCACTTAGAGAACCCGAAGAGTACTTCTGATCCACCTATTCCAGCCCAAGTTGATGACAGTGCCAAGGCCCATGCAGGAGCCAAATCTAAGCCCATAAATCTGGATGGCGAGCCCAGTGGATCTAGATTCCTCTCTGGGGATCCGATCCTGTTGTCGAGTAAGGTTGAAGCCTTAGAGAAAGCCCTGAAGGGGATGCGTCGGTCTGATGACATGGTTGATGTGACATCCTTTTCACTGTTCCCCAAGGCCCGTATGCCGTTCAGTTTTAAGATGCCAGAATTAGAGAAGTTTGATGGGATGGGTTGCCCTAAAACCCATTTGAAGATGTATGTGAGGGCGATGCAACCTCGTGGAGCCGATGATGAGCTGTTGGCCCAGATGTTTCATGAATCACTGAAAGGGTCAGCCTCGAAGTGGTTTTTATCCTTAGATGAGACTAAGTTGAAGACATGGGAGGATGTTTGCAATGAGTTAACTAATCACTTCAAGTACAACACTGAGATTGATGTGACTCGTAGGGATCTTGAGACTACTAAGCAGGAACCGAGGGAGAGTTTCTCTGCCTTCATTTCCAGATGGAGGGCAAAAGCTTCGCAGATGACCCACAGGCCTACAAATGATGAACAGGTGCAGATGGTACTGAAGAACCTCTTGCCTATCTACAACAAGTATTTGTTCTCACAGTACTTCCCTAACTTCAAAGCCCTTGTTATTGCTGGTACTCAAGTTGAAGATGCTCTGGCTAGTGGGGCTCTCAAGGCCGAAGAACCTTTCAGAAACCGCCAACCACCTCTCAACCGCAAACCCAACCAGAAGTCAATGCCATTGCCCAACCTATTCAAGCTACCCAATCAAACCGCCCATTCCAAGCTAGAGAGCCGGCCCGCCAGTTCACCAATCTATATATGTCCCTAGAACGTGTCCTTGAGAAATTGAAGGCACGTGGTCTCCTCACCCCTTTGGAACCCCGGCCTCTTCCAGATCCATTACCCAGAAACTTCAAGGAGAATGAGTATTGTCAGTTCCACCAATCTAAGGGCCATCACACCAACCAATGCATGCGCCTTCGCCATGAAATCCAAGACCTCATTGACAAGAAAGTCATTGCCCCACCAAATCCACCAAGTCAACCAAATGTCACCAGTAAACCTCTTCCAACCCATGCTGTACCACCACCAGCTCGAATCAACGCCCTGGGCCTCGACGACCCAAAAATTCGTCACCCAATCCGCCCATATGTCCCACTCAAAACTACCTTAACCGAAGCCTTTTACCAAGCCCGGTCCCAAGGCCTCATTACCCCACTCATACCTCGCTTCCATAAGCCTTTTTGCCAGTACCACAACATCTTCGGGCATGATACGGAGAATTGCAGAGTTTTAGGGAAACTGATTCAGGATTTACTTGACGATGGAGAATTGTATCAGTATGAAGAACCTGAGCAACCTGAAGTTCTCGAAGAAGTGCCTAGAAGTGGGAATTCTCAACGTCAGTTGAAGGAGAGATATATAGCGGGAGACCCGGAGGTCGGATTGTTAGGAGAGTCGAGTGGCAAGTTTGATTATTACGTGCTCTATTCATCGAGAAAGATTTCTGATGAACCTATTATTCCTACCGGATGAGATGATTTACCTGCAGAAGTTGAACCAGTTATTCCTTCTTCACCTGTAGAGTTGAGTCAGGATACCATGCAGAAACAGTTTGAGAATGAAACCTCTTCAGTCGTGAAGATCACCGGGGAAGACAGTGATTTGATCGGTATGATTGAATGGAAGGATCTCATGAGCACACCTGAGACCATAGAGAATCTGTGGGCCAGTGATGAGGAAGTAGACCATCTGACTCGAGGCGGACGCCATTTCAAGCCAGCTCATTTGGAAGCCAGTAATCCGTTGGGGGAATTAGAGAAAGGTCAGCGATCAGATGTTATAGAAGAAGAGGAAGAGATATTGAAACAGTTAAAGAGAACACAGGCTAACATTACCATTTGGGGATTGCTCATGGCTTCACAGAAACATAGACAAACAGTGCTTCGGTTGTTGAATCAGGTGCAGGTTCCTATTGATACGTCCCCTGAGGGTTTGGTAGGTTTAGTAAATCTGGTTCATCATGGACCGTTCATCTCATTTACTGAATCTGACTTACCCGAGAGCGGGAGTAATCATCTGCAAGCTCTGTATATCACTGTGGATATTTTGGGGAAAAGGGTTCCTTCAGTTTTAGTTGACAACGGGTCAGCATTGAATGTATGTCCACTCAGTACTACTACTACATTGGGGATTGAACCATCTGAGTTTTCGCCATCAGGACAGACTGTCAGGGCTTATGACAACACTCGCAGAGAAGTTGTGGGGATGGTGACTCTTCCAGTTGTTATTGGGCCAGTTGAATTCAATGTTGATTTTCAGATCCTAGATGTGCCAGCCAGTTTTAATCTACTTTTGGGAAGACCGTGGATTCATCCGACCGGGACTGTACCGTCATCACTTCACCAGAAGATCAAGTTTCCACACCAGGGATCAGTGGTCACTTTGAAGGGAGATATGGAGATGAATCGAAGTGTTCGAGTGCCAATCTGTGAGATAAATCAGGAACCATCAGAAGTGTTACTGTCAGGGTTTGAGTACGTACAGGTTATTGAAAGAGAGCCTGAGCAGGTGGTTTTGTGTCTCGAAGTGCATACTTATGAAGTCGAGGCGATCTATCCAATTGAACCTACAACTCCACCCTTATCAAACTGGGGCTTTGAAGATTGTCCTTTCATCCATGATTGTGAGGAGATCGAGTCACTTCCATCTGATGATAACTTGTAGGTGTCTTCAGTAGAATAGGATTTCCCTGCTATTTCTGTAATAGTATAGGATTTCCTTGTTTCCAATAAAAACCTCAACCTCATTTGAAGAGGTATGAGTGTCAGTTTGTTTCATCTTCTGTGTTCTGTTATTCAACTTTCAAATAATAAAAGAAGTATTCATTCTCTTCTTATCTCTCTTGCAGCGTCTCTTTTTTATCATCATTGGATTTGTATGGCATGAATATAGACCCGCGTGAGGATGTTCCTCCTGAGCTCGACGAGCAATATGGAAAGGGGCACGCTCAACCTAACATGGATGAATTAATTTCAATCAATTTAGGGACGGATGAATCACCTAAGATAATTAAAATTGGATCAACACTGTCGCCGCAAGAGAGAGAATCATTGGTAGAGGTTTTGAGAGAGAACATTGAAGCTTTCACATGGTATTACCAAGATATGCCAGGCATAGATCCCGACATTGTGCAACACTTCATCCCACTGATCCGAACATGAAGCCAGTCAAACAGAAGTTGCGGAGAATGAAGCCAGAATGGGCCTTGAAGATTAAGGATGAGGTGATCAAGCAGATGAATGCCGGATTTCTACAAGTAGTGGAGTACCCAGAATGGTTAGCCAACATCGTTCCAGTACCTAAGAAGGACGGTAAAGTACGAATGTGTGTTGATTTCAGAGATCTCAATAAGGCGTGTCCTAAGGATGATTTCCCTCTGCCTCATATAGATGTATTGGTCGACAACACTGCTGGCCATGCACTCTTGTCTTTTATGGATGGCTTTTCGGGTTACAA
>JAESVK010065082.1:0-10199 GCA_017140935.1 Hamamelis virginiana
ACAAGCTTCTCTCATTAGAAATTCTCATCTTGGATCCATTGAAGAATGGTCTTTGATGGAGGATTTAACTTTAAAAGCATTCACAACAAAGAAAGATAGGAGAATGATAGTAAATGCTCACTTAGACATTTTATCAAACACCTAGAGTGCATATAAGGTTCAAGCACTACATGTGCCAAGCATAGCTTGTCTACAAGTAGTCAAGAAGATGCCAAACCAAGTATTTAGAAGAGATAGTGAGTATTTATCATCATTCAACTTCCATTAAAGCACAAAAAGATGAGAGAGTGTTGTTACCTTTGTTGGTGATGGGTTTCCACCTTCAAACCCTACCTTGGAGGCTTAGAACTCCATTAAAGCTAGAAAACAAGGAGTAAATGCAAGAACAACAACAATAAATGCAAGAACTATTGATTACCAATTGAAATTGTAGCCTTACAACACAAATACAAAAGTAAAACAAACTAAATCAAACTTACAAACAAGAAATGTAACAAGAACTAGCTAAAAACTACACTACTCCTAAAACTAAGAGAGTAAAGTAACCTAAACTAACTAAAAACCCTAGAAAACTAAGAGAGTTCCCTAAAACTAAGTGGGAGTGTTTTTCTTCCAGCTGCAAAATGAGCCTTTTATACCCCCCTCTAGGGTTACAAAGAATGAGGGATGAAAAGACCAAAGTAACCTTGCTTAAAAAACTCAAAATACCCAAAACTGCTGCAAAATCGGGGTTCAGTACCGGTACTCAAATTTCAGTACCGGTACTCAACCTCTGCTGCCCAAATATGCAACTTCAGTACCGGTACTTCATCGGTACTTCATCGGTACTCAAATGCAGAAATTGCCTAAAAAGTTGTCTCGACTTCAAATGCTCATAACTTTCTCGTCCGGAGTCGGATTTTGACGTTCTTTATATGCACACGAAGCTTGAGAAGTCTACTTTCCAACCATGGTGGTCTCATTATATGATTCAATCTTTGAAGACTTCCAAGGTCCCACTTTGCATGCCAAAAAGCATCCATTTAAGCACATTCAACCTACAAAGGCTCAAAAACAACAAAAGAGTCAAACGCACCTATTTACAAGATAAATGGCTCAAGTATGTACAAAATGATGGGAATAATGCAATAAAAGTATGCAATATTATGGTGCAATCAGAGGCCATCAAAAGTCCCCAAATAGTGATATTGGCTTGAGTACGCTTAAGCTGTTTCAATATCTCTTCCTCTTCTTCTTGAACTTCAGTGCGTTGGGATCTCTTTAACTCTCCTAAAGGATTGTCGGATTCCAAGTTAGTGGGCTTGAAATGACGACCTCCTCTAGTGACATGGTTAACATCCTCCTTATCACTGGCCCAAATATTTGCTATCTCCTCAAGTGTGTTCATCAAATCTTCCCATTCTATGATATCAATCTCATTCTCTGACCCATCATCTACAGTAGACTCGGCAGAAGTCGAACTTGATCTGAAACCTTGGGTGACCCATGGTTGCCTTGGATAAACAGTTCGGTAATGTACTTCCCCGTTCATATCGGTGATTTTGGTCGTGAAGATTCTATTCTCAAAATGCTTCTTAAGGATACTTTGGCTTTCTTTCTTAGAAAGGATGATGTTTGGATCTTCAGGCTCAACCTAAACCATAGGAACATCTTCTTCAAGTGAGTCAGGGATATCACCCCAACAAGAAGGAATAATTGGTTCTTCAAAGGTGGGCTTCTCCATTTTAGGGTAAAGGACATAGAAGTCGAACTTTCCAATTGGTTCCCTCAACAGGCCTACTTCGGGATCTCCGGCTTCATATCTCTTTCGCAACTCCCATTGACTAGTCCCAGTAGAGGAGAAGGCTTTCTTGGCTCCAGCCTTAGGTCTAATGGGTTCAATCTTTTCCATCTTAACTTCACAAGAATCATCAGGGTAGAGAACGTAGAAACTAAACCTCCCATTTCTTTCTGTCAACAAATCCACAGAAAGATCTCTAGCTTCAAACTTTTCTTTGAGAGCCCACTGACTAGTACTGTTAGACAACTGATCTAATTCACGAGGCTCGGGAAGCCCATTCGAACTAAAACCCAGGAATGTATGTTTCTCAAACTGTCTCCATGAACGATAAAGCCCCTTTGGGCTAATGAAGGGTTGAGGGATTTCAATCAGACCTTGATCAATGAATCCTTGTACTATATTCTGCAATGTATCACATGATTCCGTGTCATGGCTAGAAGTGGCAAGGTATTGGCAGTAAAGCTTCTTGGATCTTGGCTTGTACGGGGTAATGAGCCCACGGGCCTGGCAGTGATGAAACATCTCAATTATGGAGGTAGGGAATGAAGGGTGAGGGCGGATAGGCTCACAGTAGACATAAGGGTCGGCATGGATGGCATTGATATTTGCGGGTGGTGGGACTGCATGGGTAGGGAGTGGATTTTGGGTGACATTGGGTTGGGAAGGTGGGGAAATAGTCTTATTGTCCATGAGGTATTGGATTTCATGGCGAAGATGGATACAACGATTAATATTGTGGTCTTTGGACTGATGGAAATGGCAATACTCATTCTCGTTGTAATTTTTGGGTAATGGGTTGGGCACAGGCCCGGGCTTTAAATGTTGGAGCAAGCCTCGAGCTTTCAATTTCTCAAAGACTCGCTCCAATGGTATATGGAGTTCGGTAAATTTTCTGAATGGTTTATTTCCCAAGGAAAAAGGTTGAGTGAATGGAGCAAGCTGAGATATGGCATTGACTTCGGTGGCCTTCCTATTGATGACAGGTCGGCGGCTTTTGTAGGGTTCATCGGCTCCGAGGGCTCCACTGCCTAGGGCGTCCTCCACTTGGGTACCAGCGGCGACCATGGCTCGGAAATTGGGAAGATATGGGAAAACTGGTGTTTGTGATACACTAGGAGCAAATTCTTTACCAACATGCTGATTTGTTCTTCTTCCTCGTGTCGGTTAGGCATTTTGGAAGCCTTGGCCCTCCAACGGGTGATGAAGGCAGAGAAAGTTTCCTTAGGTTCTTGCTTAGTAGTCTCCAGATCTCTCCTAGTGACATCAACTTCCGTGTTATACCTGTAGTGATTACTGAACTCGGTGCATACATCCTCCCAGGTCTTCATTTTAGACTCATCCAGCGACAGAAACCATTTCAGAGAGGATCCAACCAGTGTCTCGTGGAATATTTAGGCTAGTAGGTCATCGTCGGCCCCTCGAGAGTGCATGGCCCTCACATACATCTTCAAATGGGTCTTAGGGCAACCCATCCCATCAAACTTCTCTAACTCAGGCATCCTAAAATGAATGGGCATATGGGCCTTAGGGAACAGAGATAACGACGACATGTCCACCAGATCATCAGACTTCCTAATACCTCTCAAGGCTTTTTCCAGAGCTTCCACCTTACTACTCAACAATATGGGCTTAGTGGAAAAGAAGGCAAGGACTTTGGGCTCCTTTTCCAGATCAATGGGCTGAACAAAGTCTGTACCAAACTTGGCAGGTTCAACAGGTACTTTGGGCTTAAGGAAACACTCCTCTTTATTAATGTTATCGAACAAAGGGTTAACATAGGCTCGCACCTTATCCTCATCTTCTTTTTTATGGATCAACTCTTGGACTACTTTCAACAGTGCATCAATTTTCTCATCAGTTGTCTTCCCATTAGCTCTAACGACAGTAGGGGTATGATCTTCATGACTAGACATCTTTGAATCAACAACGGAACCCTTTAAGCTAATCAGTTGACCACTAGAATCACGACGCCAAGCCAGAATGTAGGGAAAGAAATGGGAAAGGATTTGAATTAGCTGAGAGCTTCCAGTGTGAAAGAGGATGAAAAAGAAAAACAGAGTACACACTCGCAAAAGCATGCGCTCAAAGCCCACACATCGATCACACATTCTCACATTCTACCCTATGAAGATGGGCCTAAAGCCCCGGCAAGAATCTCATCAAAAACTCCTAAACTCACATTTCAATCTCATCATAAGCCTATACCTTCCATCGAAAGAGTATGGGCCTAAAGCCCACACTTTAAACTCACCCAAGGCCTATAAACGGACATCTCTATTCGGACATCATAACACTACCACAGGCCTAAGTCCAAGGATATGTAGGGCACTAAACCTTTATCAAGTACCTTAACTCTTTGGGGACATTTCCTTTAAGAGTTTAGGGCATTTCATAAAGTCTAGTCTTACAATCCAAAGTCCTAGTGGTTCTACACTCCACAATCAAGGCTCAGACAAAACCGGGGGGTAAATCCGACAGCATAACATTACAATAGTGTGTGAACAGGTGATGTAGGTGAAAGGTTCTGTGAATAAAAGCTATGGATTCGCAGCGGAAGTAGAAAACAAAACTTTTTCTTTTATTAAAAACAATCCATGTTCACAAACCTTCAAGAATCGATTCAAGCATGGGGTTCATGTATATTTAAAAACACATATAAACAAGAATGAATATTTAAACAACATAAATAATCTTACTTGATTGTGTTTTCGATGTAGCTTTCCTTCGAGTTTCAAATAGATGAAACCTCCAAAGCGTATCCACACGAGAGTAAAATTCCCTGAACTTTCTAGTCTTTCCACAACACTTGTGAGCAAGCTAGCATGGAGAGGGAGAGGAGAGAGAGAATTCGGCCAAGGGGTTTCACTTAACCCTAGAATGTGAAGACACTCATATATATAGACTTTCTCCTCTTTAAGGGGTGTTTGGTTACTAGTGCTAGCATGACCAAACATCCTTGAATAGAGTAATCCTATTCTTGGTTAGTTTTGACTTTTAATTAATTAACCTTTAATAATTAAAATCAAACATAACTCACAGACAGGATTCCCCTCCCACAAGTTTAAGAAACTCACTTACTCTCTATTGTGTGTGACCCTTTGGGTTCACCCAAACCTAGCAGTGGACAGGGACATCTCTATGTCTCCTAAAAATAGAAACTTTCTATTTTAAGGTTCAATTGGAACGATTCTAATTTTGCCCTCATTGATAACACTTTATCAATAGGCTTTCACTGGTCATGAGTGACATCTAGCAACATATCATGACATACCCTAGGTTTAGGTGAATAGCAGAACTATGTGAACCCTTCATGTTATTTAATCCTTCATCCCCTAATGTCACAGTTAAGATAATAGGTATGGTTTTAGTCAAACCCTATCTTAACAACTTGATATCTGTCCCACAAAATATAATCTCAATGAGGCAATCGCAGTGAAACTCTTTTCACTGTTTACCTATCACTCTGGCCAGAGGTTCCCTTTGAGAATTATCTTTGTGAACTTATCCTGACATTCTCTCTCATATAACTGAGAGTGATGATCCCTTATTGCACACTCATCCATCTTCATGCATAACTCATTAGAGCCAATAAGCACCGATTACAACCTTATGGATAAGGCTGTACAAGATACTATCAAACTCTAGCAACCTATGCATAAGACAACTATGGTGTCTCAGGTCTAAGGACTACCAAATAAATGGACATAACACTAGAATATTCCTTTGACAGAACTACCATAGGAATATTCTTTGTAGATCATGCTCAGTGTACATATTCTCTAATATGCACCCACAGATTAACCTAAGTGTCACTACACTGATAGGAAAGACTACCTATCCTCCATATGAGTTGGTTTAAATCTATGCTACTCTTCATACGGTTAATTAAATATCCACTTTAATAAACCTTTGAGTAGGAACTTTTTTAGAATAGATGTATATGAGAAATATCAGTCGCTCTATCTCAACACCTTGAGATGCATATCTCTTTTATCATTTATTCATGGACCTTATCATATATGTTAGAACATATTAGATAAGTTATACCTTCCATATATTATGATAATATGAAACTTAATATACCCTTTAGGATTGGTTTTAGGGCATACTTCTAACAGTAGGGTATGTGTCCTAAAGAGACAGTCTATATGGACTAATGCAAAGGGTAGGCTGAGTGTCCCCTACTCGCTTGGTCCAATCGATAATAGTATTAAAACTAAAATTCGCTGCCAACTCTGATGTCCTAGTAAATGAGACCTATACTTTCAAAAGAAAACAATGTATACTAGACATTCTTTTAGGCAATTTGTAAATAGCTAACCATATAATTTCTTTATATGCAAGTATCTCATTCTTAAACTTCCTTTAAGAACATACTTGTTTCTATTCTGAATCACTATTCTGAATCAATCATCAATATCTGCTAACAACTGTTTGCAGCATTTTAGTGATATTGATGTGAGTACACACTTTATAATTATATGAGTATGATATTTCTAAAATATACTGCTCAGATAATTATCCTTTCAAAAACCATTTTTGAAGAGATTTGAATTCCTATAATGATTATGGAATTCTTAATACTACTTTAGTATTTTAAAGTATGTGCTTATAAAGAAAATAATTGATGACTTTCCTGCTCCCACTAGTCCCTTTTAAAAACAAGGTACTTTATGTATTAAACCCTTTAATTACATAAAATTTCCTTTAATGTTTTATAAATGTATAGTTTTTCAACTAATGTGGAAATCATGTTTTCTAATAACTCTTTATTTAAGAAAACTCACCTTTTAAAGTTTTATTTGAAATATCCCATATTATCAAATAATCTTTAAACTTTATCGTTTGACATTTTTAAGGTCTTATAGTGATATGAGATCTATGCAAATATTCTCAATATTTATCTTTCAGTTTTACTTCATATTAATCATTTGAACGGTTCAAATATCTATTATACATGAAGTATAATCAAACTAAAAGTTAGGGTTTATACATCTTATGTATTATCCCTTAATCTCCATACACACTATAACATGCATTTATTCAAAGCATTTATAAAGAATTAAGAACTTCAAGATAATTGCCAGAAAATATCCAAAATATCCAATATTAAAGATAAACTGTTTCAAAACATAATATTCAAAACCAAATAGAACTTCAAAAAGAAGTAATTATTACATCCGGCAATAATAAAAGAGTTCTTAAAATTCTTAAATAAATAAATCAAGAATCAAGCTTCAATGTCAAAGGCATCAACACTTTGACCCTTTCCAAACAGTGCTAGCTTGACGTTCACTCGACCTTCTGCTTCCCTTTGTCTCCTACATACAATCACATTGTACAATAAAACACAATTAGGTATCGTATACCATAAGCAGAATACTAATTCGTAATTAGTAAATGAATAAATAACAAGACGTACCACTAGAAGAACCATTCTTCAAAGAGGCGAGGTACTCCTTGCAATTCCTCCTCCAATGACCTGTTTTGCCGCAGTGGAAACACTTTCCCTTTGTGTCCTTTGATTCCTTCTTCTTCACACCTCCTTTTGGTTTAAGATTGGACTTCTTCTTCTTCTTACCATTGCCCTTGGGCTTGGATTTAGAAGTTGAGGCCCCATCAACAACCAAAGCACTTCCTTTGGAGTCCTTTTTCAAGGTCTCCTCAGCAGTTGACAACATGTTCATTAGATCTGTCAAGGAGACTTCATCATTCACATCAGACATGTGAAAGTTCATGATGAACGGTTTGTAACTCGCAGGAAGAGAGTGAAACAGAATATTAGTCCCCATCTCAGAAGAGATATCCACACCTAGATCATGAAGAGCATAGATATTCCGGATCATCTTCAAACAATGCTCATTGACAGATGTTCCTTCTACCATCTTACATGCAAAGAGCTCACCAACAGTGTTGTACCTTACAACCCTATTTTGTGACTCATATAGCTCTTTAAGATGTTTGATGATCGCATGTGAGCTATCTATGACCTCATGTTGCCTTTGGAGCTCATTGGTCATCGATGCCATGATATAGCATCTCACTTGCACATCATCCTCGAGCCACTTCTTGTAAGTGTCTCGTTCCTCTTCTGATGCCCCTTCAGGTAGAGCATTAGGGCGTGGAGACTTAATGACATAATCAATCTTATCAGCAGACAAAACAATTTTCAGATTTCTAATCCAGTCATTAAAGTTTGGACCAGTCAAACGGTTGTCATCAAGAATACGAGAGAGAGGGTTTAGAGGTGCCATCTACAACAGAAAATAATATAAGTTTCATATTAATAAAACATAAAATTTTTGGTCTTTAATTTCTATGTTTCCTCCCACTATTTTGTTCAAATCCCATACACCCTAAGATGAGACTTGGGAATTTCAAAAGATGAATTTCCATAGCAGGGATTGGGGTCCCATTAAGAATTAGTAACCTCACATGTTAGTTTCTTGGATACTAACCCTTAATGAGTGGATAACTCTTTATCCTAATGCTTCACCTAAGCAAATTCCAATCATCCTTTAGCCTCTAAAATCGTAGTATCCTCACATAATAGTTTCTTGGATAGTACATTTTAGTCAAGTTACACCTACCATTCACATGAGTATGGTCAATTGAATGTGGCATCCCTCACATGTTAGTTTCTTAGTAAGCCCCATTATCGCACCTCATGATATTCTATATGTAACAAGCCATTTTGAATCTTCACAATGAATGTGTTCCCACATATCTGCAGCCAAACACATCCACCACAAAGACTCACCTTTCTTGTAATGGTAGGAGGCTAGGATAAAGCCCAAGGCTTCTTCCTTACAACTTGATTTTATGAAAATAGGGGTTTTGTAAAAGAGGGTCTCATTTTCTGGTCGCACCACGGTGAGGGAGGTTAATTCCCCACCATGCGCCAAGATTTAAAAGTATTTATAGGACCACACTCAACGGAAATTTAACCTCAAGTCGCAAGTTAGAGTGAGTGCGGGTCGTCCACAGAGAATATGGTTGAATCAAGTTTAAAGTAAATAAGAAGCTATGCTAGTGATTGCGATTCAAAAGTGATTGATTGGTTGTTGATTAAGGTCCTAATAAGAAATTAAAGACGCGCTAGATTAATTTAAAATAAGATAAAGTGGAGAAAGGTAATGGGGGTCGGTTCGGATTAGGGCAAGTTAATAATCACCGATTGTAATATGAAATGCTATTTAACATGGGATAATGGTAACCTAGACTACAAGAATAAGTTAACCAAAATGATATGAATGATTAAGTGTATAACGATTAATCAAAAGCCATAAACTATCAGAATCGAACGATAATGCATAACCTATGCTAATGATCAAACGACCATCAACTCAATCATTCATTAAAGTATGCACCACTTGTATTTGTATGAAATAGTAATCACAGAAAACTAAAACATATTGATATAAAAACGGTTTAAAGCACTAGGCTCTCAGATACAAGTCTATCCCAAAGTTAAATAACATTAATTACAAAATGGTGACTAAAAACCTCACCCAAAAATCCTTGCCTCACCCCATCACCGAGTGACCTAGCCAGCCATAACGTAGATCGGCGATCCGTAGATGCTCCTCATCATCATAGTCAAACTTGGGCCTATTTGGAGTAGAATGGATGGTGATTGGCTACCTAGAAAGTGCCAAGAAAAAGCACTAAAAACCAAAACCCTACTTTATGAGCAACAAGACAAAACCAAGCTTGCTCTCTCTCCTCTTAAAGTTGCATTTATACTCCCATAAAAGTCAAGGAGCAAAAAGACCATTGTATCCCTCAAATTCCAAATTATTACAAGAAAACTTAGCATAAAAAACGGAGCAGGCAGCCATCTATCGATAGCGTGCAGGGCACCTATCGATAGATGCTGCGAAGGTCAGCTGCGGATGAACAAACTCGAAGAATCTCTATCGATAGCGGCATGAACAGCTATCGATAGAGAATGCGGAAACAGGAATCGCCTTGGATCTGGAAGGGCATCTATCGATAGATACAAGAACCGCTATCGATAGATGCTGGAAATGAGGCCGAGAATGAGAAGTCAGAAGCTGGTATCTATCGATACCTCTCCTTTGCCTATCGATAGCTCAAAAATCAATTTCCAAATTGCGAAACAGAAGCTGGCATCTATCGATAGCGCGATTCATCTATCGATAGATGATCCTCGAAATGCTTTTTATTGAGATGCAGAGACTGGCATCTATCGATAGGCCAATGCATCTATCGATAGATGACCCAAAAATTCTCCAGAAACGCCCAGCTTGGTGCTCAATGCCTCCTCGACGCTGTCCCAACCTTCGACTGCGAGTCGCGCTTCATCGGAAAGCGAATTTGGGCTTCAAAATGCCAAAAACCTACATTACACACGAAAACAACGTAAATGAATTATCTAAACAAAACCTATCGAATT
>JAESVK010065086.1:0-20769 GCA_017140935.1 Hamamelis virginiana
ATGAGGATTCAAAATGAGGAAGGCCAAAAGAACTGAGAATTAGGATAAAAACTACCATGAATTAAAAGTTATAATTTATGTTATAAAGATATAAGTGATGTAAAAACCCTTACGAAAAGCTGCTTAATTAGCATGAATATTCGGAATAAAATTTACTTCTCTGAGTCTTTGTTGTTCAAAAAATAAAGGGAATTTTACGTCAATAATCCTAAGTTTTCAAAATATTACGTGAATGAACTCGAGCCAAAGATAATTACGAAAATGAACCTATCATTGTTTTCTTTTACCAAAACACCCTTGAAATGGTCAAATTTTGACTTTGACTTTTAATTTTGCACATAATCCCCAATCCCCAATTTTACACAGAATCCCCAACTCCCAATATTACACAGAATTCGCAATCCCCAATTTAACACAAAATCCCCAATTCCCAATTTTACACAGAATCCACAGGTTTACACATAATCCCCAATCCCCAACACGTCAAATCAATATTTAATGCCTGCAATTTATTGTCCCCCAATAATTATGGGTTTGAAGTTGGGGATTGTGGATTCTTAGTAAAATTGGGGATTATGTGTTAACTTGGGGATTAGGGATCTTTTGTTAAATTGGGGATTCTGTTCATTTCTGGGAATTATTTATTAAACTGGGGAATCAGTGCAATTTTGAGGATTGTTAACAAAATTTTTGAATTTTTTTTTTTATTTTGACTTTTGACCGTTTACTTGGTAAAATGATTATTATTTTGTCTACATAACGATATTTGGGTCCAAAATATATATATATATATATATATATTTACGTAATTATCTTTGGATCGGGTTCGTTTAAGTAATATTTTGAAAACTTATGATTATTGATGTAAAATGCCGAAAATAAAATAGAAGAGTAAATTCATTTTTTCACCCTAATTTTTTTGGGCACTTTACGTCAATAATCGTCAGTTTTCGGAATATTATGTGAACGAACCCGATTAAAAAATAATTACCTAAATATTTTTTTGGACTAAAATACCCTTATGTAAACAAAATAATAACTATTATACCAAGTAAATGGTCAAAAAGTCAAAAACAAATTCCAAGTTTTGTTAACCATTCCCAATATTGCACTGAATCCCCAATTTAATATATAATCCTCAATCCCCAAAAATGAATAGAATTCCCAAATTTACAAAGGATCCTCAATCCCCAAATCAACACAGAATCCCCTATTTTACTAAGAATCCCCAATACCAAACTCCAAACTTATTATTACAAACCCATCAGTGGGGGACATGGAATAATAGGCATTAAATATTTGATTTGACATGTTGAGGATTGAGCATTATGTGTAAACATGGGGATTCTGTGTAAAATTGGGGGTTGGGATCCATGTACAAAATTAAAAGTCAAAGTCAAAATTTAACCGTTTGAAGGGTATTTTGATCCCAAAAAAAAGTGATAGACTTGCTTTCATAATTATCTTTGGATCGGGTTCGTTCATGTAATATTCCAAAAACTTACGATTATTGATGTAAAATGCCTTTTTTTTTTTTTAATAGAAAACAACGAAACACACAAAGTAAAACTCACACACAACACGGACATACATTTCCACATACATAACCTTCACCCAAACTTTACCTTCTATAGGACCTAACATTTGAAAGAGAGATGAAACTTATGAATTGAAGGGAAAGTAATTTCACCCTAACTAATTGTACAGCAAAAGCTATTACGGCGACTATTGATAAGGATAAAGCCAATTCAAAGAGATAATGCTAAATATAATAATGTAGAGAGAATATGATAATACAAAGAGATAATAAAATACGAATAAGATAATTGATAGGGATTAATGTTTATCTCACTATCACAATGCCTATTGTTTGTGTCAATTCGGTGTGCTCAATTACTTTCCAAGCGTAGGAGTTGAAATATTGCCAAGCATAATAACATGGGAGAACCCATGGTCATATCCACAGAGAGTGGGGCTTTCTAAAAGGATCCTTAGGTAATGCTATCCAAAGAATGTGCAATAAGTTGTAAAACATGGGGGGTTTGTGATTGATTTGATTTGGTAACCGATTGGTTTTGACAATTAACACAAAGAAAGCAAGTGATAGGATTCTAGGGTTTCCACTCATCCACAATTAGGCAACAAGCATCTCTCATTGGTAATCTCATCTTAGATCCATCGAGGAATGGTCTTTGATGGATGATTTAACTTTAAAAGCTTTTACAACAAATAAGGATAGAAGAATGATGGTAAATGCTCACTTGGGCATTTTAACAAACACTTAGAGTGCATAAAGGTTCAAGCACAATGTGTACCAAGAATCACTTGTTCACACATTGTCAAGAAGATGCCAAACTATGCATTATGAAGAGGTAGTGAGTATTTATCATCATACAACTTCCATTAAAGCACAAAGAGATGAGAGAGTACGTGTTGTTACCTTGGTTGGTGATGAGTTTCCACCGTTCGAATTCTATCTTGGAGGTTTAGAACTCCATTACAACTAAGGTATGAACAATAAATGCAAGAACAACCAACATAAATGCAAATAAAAGAGAAATAAGTGCTATTGGTTAATGTAAAGACAAATGAACAAAGTTTATAAGTTAAACTACAGATTAAAAGAGCTAAACTAAGGATTACAAGTGATTAACAACAAGAACTATCAAAAATCTAAGCTAAACTAGTGGGAAAATACATGAAACCCTAGAAAACTTAAGAAAACCTAAGCTAAACTAAGTAAAACCTAAAGAGAACCAGGTGAGAACCCTCAAAACAATTGAGAAAGTGCAATAAACACCCCCCATTAGGGCTTCAGACATGGGGACCAAAAGACAAAAGTGCCCTTGCAAAATGGGCAAATTCCAAACAACCCGGGTGAAATCTCGAGCAAGGGTACCGGTACCACCCATTTGGGACCGATACCTACAGCTATTGCATGGGTGGTACCTGTACCACTTATGGGGGGACCGGTACCAACTGTTCACAAATGCATATTTTGCTCTTTTGGTGCTGAAAAACCTCCTCGCTTGAGCCTTACTTCATCCGAACATCCATACAAGTTTGGTAAACCCTGAAAAAGGTGTTGGAGCCTTTCCTGCTGAAATGAAGAGGTTGACTCGCTTTGGGAAGGCTTTGGGCAGATTACTCCAATTATGCACTTCAAGTGGGCGTGGGAACATGCTCTTTAGCTTCATTCGCCAAGCTACAACTTTCAAACTTCACCAAACACTTTAACAAGCTTGAATTATCATTATAAAACCTGCAAGGGCTCAAAAACAACAAAAGAGTCAAAAGCACCGATTTTACATCAAACTAGGACTAAAAGGCAAGTGATATGTACAAAAAGCGAGTATAAATGGGGTATTTTATGTGTCAAACACCTATTTATAGGCTCGTGATGTAATGCTCTAAGAATTCATTGAATCCATTAATCTATCAATCCAGTTATGTTTCTCTTCAACTGTGATATATGATACTATTGTCCTTGGTAGATATTGCAGTGTTAATTGTGTTGGATATGATTGTAATCGACGCAGCAGAATGTGAAAGAATTCTTATCTCAACAGGAAAACATTTGTTTTGCAACCTTTTTGCTTCCCACAAAATACTTTAATTTCAAATTCCATTAGCAATCATCATCATCATCATCATCATCATTATTATTATTATTATTATTATTATTATTATTATTATTATTATTTTCACTTCTGGAAACAATATAAGAATTTTATAATGTACATGCTATGCAAAAACAAGACACATTCATTCATATCTCTCTCTGACACGAGTGGGAATCCACCCGTCGCTATCTGACCATGCAGCGGAAAGTAACTACGAATCAAGCAATTGATACGACTCTACGTAGGCATCGAGTGGTTGTCAAGCCACGAGCACAAAGTTGAGAAGAAGATAAAATAGGCCAAAGGCAACTCTAATGACAATATGTTTATTAATCAAATAAGAGATTATCCATTCTTTCACTATCACAACCATTATATAGAAAACTGCAGGAAACCCTAATTAAACCCTAGTTGACTCTTACTAAAATAAGGACTCTAATCAAAAGGAAACAATCTAGATATGATCAATATCTCCTAAAAAATAAAAACTCTACTAATAAAATGAAACTAATGATAAAAAATAATAATAATAACAGTAGAATACTAATAATAATAGGAAACCAATAGAAATAGGAAACTAGCAGTAATAATCTCTAAAATAAGCTATTGTCTTTAAGATCCTTTGAAGTCTCTCTTGTGGTCCACGATCGTATGGTAACGATTGGATGCTCCCTGCATCAGACTCCCTCGATTGTAAAAATCTCATCCTCGAGGCTAGATCATTATGCTTCCCATAATAAGCTTGGAAATCATCCATGTTGAATGTTGTATTTTTGCCATGTGGGAATCTATTCTTCATCTTATTGCTTTGAAAAACAATTCTTGCCTTAAATCTCACATGCTTTCGATACCATCTTTTCTTAAATTTCACAAACTTTTGATGGTTGTCAATCTTCTTACGAACTTTATCAGCCAACTCTTTGATATACTCATTCACATCTTGTGCATCTCCGCTGAAATGATCTATGATAGGCAGAAGAATGAAATCCAATTGATTGTTTGGATTTCATCCATAGAACTCTCCTTAGACCTTGAACTTTTCTTTAACCATATCAATAATTTTTATCACGGCTGAAATGTGCTTCAAGACCACTACTGCGCTGTTCTTTATTAATCACCTCCCCCAGTAAACAATCAGAAATGCAAAGTCTGCTTCTTGTGAACAAATACTCATCTTGCAAAAAGAAATTGTCCTTCGACCAACGTTGCACAAACTCAACCCAGATCCGGTCGAAATTTGGAAGTGATAAAGCTGGAACTTCGGCCAAAGCTTTCTTTAGTATTGGAAAACTATTTTCAGCTACTGGAAAATTATTTGCAGCCGCTGGAAAACCATTTCCAGCCATATAAAAACTTTGTAAATAAAAAATGGATTGAAGAGTAGGCCACTCCACAATATCTTTAGCCTTGAAATTATTTTTGGCACGTCGGTCAACAACAGCTTCTCTATGATCATTCGAAACGATCTCATCACCCTCGTCGTCATCATAGTCATCATAAATAGAATCTCAATGTATTTTTATTTTTTCATCCAATACCTCTTTGTACACAAAAAGCCTTTCCACAACATCCAACCTGTGATAACCTGTGTTTTTACAATAGTTCATTAATGTTTTAAAAAAAATTTAAACTTTGAGTTATTAACGAAACTGCCATTGGATAAGTATAAATTCATCAAACCCATATTTCATATGTTCTAAGCAACAGAGATAAGCTCAAGAAGGGAAGAGAGCATTCGGGAGAGAAAGAAGTTGAATTTGTTGCTAGGATTTGACAAGGTTCATTCCATAGTTGGTGAAGGTAAGTTTCAAAACTTATTATCTTCTTCATCTCTTTTCTTTTTCAATTTTGGGTTCAAACCTATAAAATGGGTTTTTGGAATGGAATCGTAGGATTTGTGAGGCTTGAATGATGAGGAAGTTTAAATTTGATGTTTTGAGGTGGTTGTGGTACTATGTTGTTGGTTTGTTCAAGAAATTGGGATTAAATTTGAGTATAAGCTTTAATTTGAGTTTATGTGGGTTTTATGCCTAAAACTTTGTGATTTTTGTATTTTAACCGTTGGATCTTAAGATTTTTGGTAGATTTAAAGTTGTATGGGTTTATTTGTGATAGAAATAGAGTTTGGATGGTGGGATTTTAGTTTGGAGAAGTATAGAAGTGTTTTGAAGCAATTATGCAGAAAACTGCTCGGAGGAGTCATTTCTGGAGGTGTCCTATCGATAGAGGTCACTCCTCTATCGATAGAGGAACTCCTCGGGCTGCAGGTTTGAAGGGCCGAGAGGTGTCCCTATCGATAGGGTATCATGAAGCCTATCGATAGGTAGACCTCTATCGATAGAGAAGCTAGGTCTATCGATAGACCTGCTCTAGTTTTGTTTTGTTTTACTATTTTTCCCAGTTTTCTGATTTATATTTACTTGGGATTTATTTTAAAGGAACTTTAAGAGTAAAGTTAAGGTCTTTAGGAGTTAAGACCTTGGTTTATATTTCTTTTGTGCATATTTGGGATTTATGAATTAAAATGCATTATTTTGTCTTTTATTTCAGATCAAGGTAGTCCGATAGATAACCCATTTGCAAGCTAGACTTCACAGTGACACGGGTAGGAATACAAATGTCCTCGCTAGCATTAATAGTATGTTTTCATGGAATTGTTTATATTGATATCTATTTGATAATGACTCTGATGCATGAGATTATAATCTTTTGAACATTATGTGTGGCATGATTTGTATTGGAATATGAAAATATATGAAAGGAATTACTTGAATGTTTTATGATTATAAAACCATGCTTTATTATTTATGATCTTATTTCTCCAAATGAATTATATTTGTTCTATAATATGAATGAGTATTCATTCATAAGCATGGATGGAATATTTGAAACCTGGCTCAGTTATATTGCAGGAAATTAAGGGCCCATGGTCCTGGGTGGAGCCTTAGAGCGGACCTGAAGTAAGTAACCTCGTACATGGCTAGTTAGTTGACCGTGAAATGGCAACTAGTTAAATTACCGCATTGGTAGAATAAGAACCGTGTGCTGGTTTTATTTTTAGCCTGGCTGAGCTAGGGGCTTGTTAGCTTAAAATGCAGCGATGTGATATTTACTGGAGCCAACTGTTTTGATTTATACATAAATGATTTATATAATTGAATGCCACATAGATTTTACATGACTTGATTAAAGAGTAATATTTTATATCATTAACTCAATAATTCATGTATCGATATTATTATTGATAGTTGAGGATAATATTTCTACTGAGCATTCAAAAGCTCATGCTGTCGTTTATACAGCAGATTTTCAGGTGGCTGATGGTAGGTTGCACAGTGGAGTATCTTGCATTTTGCCTTTGAACCGATAACTTTTGGTGTATTCCTGCATTTTGTCAAGATCAGGGATAAAATTTTGGGATTTTACAACATTATGTGTATATTATGGTTTGTACCCATGTGCCGGGGATGTTGGCATTTTGATGTGTTATATACATAATTGTAAATTTCCTATATGTACAGTACGAATTGGGACATATGTATGTACATTTCATTTCATGTTTTACTATAAATAATTTATTATCTCTTAATCATGGAAATATGAATGAGCTTATCAGGTTGTATCTTTAGTTTGACAAATGTCAACCTATCTTTGATGGTTGATATATAACGTCAAGTTGGGGCGTTACAAAATGGTATCAGAGCTCATTAGTAGATTCATAAGGGAAAATTCATGCATTGTATGTAAAGTCAGGTTAAAGATATGACATAGGTTTTGTTCATGCATCATGGTTTGTATAAATGGGTAGTACATTTCAGGAAAGGCTTAGGAATTCCGTCTTGTTTTGCTATGTCTTATGTAAATGTTGTTTTATAGAATGGCTGGTGGACGGTCTACTAGACAGACCTGTGAAGCGGGAGAGCCGTCAAATTCATCTCAGGCTCCGGATACAGGTGGAGATGTTCATGGATTATTACAAGAAATGACATCTCTGTTTAGAATAGCTACAACACCAATTACACCTGAGGGAGCTAGAGTTGTTGCTTTAAAAGATTTTGAGCGACTAAATCCACGTGATTTCCACAGAGGGCCTGAACCACTGGAAGCTGAAAGGTGGTTAGATGAAGTTCAACAACTTTTTGAAATGGTTGGGACTCCTGTACAATTTAGAATGAGTTTTACAGTTCATCATTTTAGAGAAGCTACTAAGGATTGGTGGACAACTGTGCGTACTTCTCGAAATGTGAGTATCTTAACTTGGGATGGATTTCAGGAAGTGTTTAGAGCAAAGTATCTTCGCTCTACATATCGACAAGTTAAAAGAGATGAGTTTGAGAGGTTAATTCAAAGGGAGATGTTAGTGCTAGAATATGAAACAAAATTTGTTGAGTTGTCTAGATATGCCAGAGGTCTGGTATATACAGAAGAGGAGAAGGCTAAAAAGTTTGAAAGAGGTTTGAGGCCTGAAATTAGAGAAAATATTCTTATGATAAAATTACCTAATTTAGTTGAAGTAGTTGATAGAGCATTTTGGGTAGAAAAAGAAACTCCTGAAATTCAAAGAATTATGTAGAGGAGAGCTCTAGCAGGGGGTAGGAGGCAAGGACAAGGAGTTGGAAGGGGTTTTGGTAGAAATATAAGCCGTGGATTTGGGCAAGGATTAGGACAGTTACTAGGGCAGAGTCAAGAGTATGGTATAGTACCTAGCTTTCCAGAACAAGGTTATGGTCAAGAAGCAGGATCTAGTCAGAGAAATTATGGAGCTCAGAGGCATAGTGGAAGTCAAGGAAGGGGAAGATGAAGTGTTAGTAATGAGATTTCGGGATCTTCTTATGATAAGTCAAGAAATTTTCCTTACCAACATCCAGGAACTGGGAGAGGTCAAAGTGGAACAAGCGAGGATAGTGGGGCACTGGTATGTTATAGATGTGGGCAACCAGGGCATTTTCACCAAGATTGTCCATTATTGCCACGAAATCAAATATCACCGCAAGCTTTTCAATTTCAATAATATCCTTAGTTTCAAAATTTTCTACGACCACCTCAGCCATCAACGCCTCAACAAAGTCAGTTTCGTCATTTTGTTATGAATCCTAGACCGGCGCAGCAACCGCAGACTTCTCAATCTTCGCAACAAGCTTTTTCTAGTAAGCAACCTCAGAATTGTCGAGGTAGAGGTGGAGGACGAGGTCCTGCCACAGGTCGTGTCTTTACTATGGTACCTCCAAATACTGAGCCGACTAATGAAGTTGTGGAGGGTATGATTTCTCTTTTTAATTTTGGGGTACGAGTGCTGTTTGACTCGGGATCCACGTATTCATTCATTGATTTAGATTGTGCTCTTCGTTTGGAACTTTTGTTTGAATCTTTGGATTTTTGTCTGTGCGTGTCTACACCAGTTGGGGAAAGCATAAAAGCTAAGACTGTGTGTAATTCTTGTAGCATCTGGATAAATGGTTTTGAATTGTTGGCTGATCTTATTGTTATGCCTTTGTTTGGGTATGACATTATTCTGGGAATGGATTGGTTATCTTTTTACATAGCAATGGTGGATTGCTTTGGAAAAAAGGTGACTTTATTTCTGAATGATGGTAGTAGGGTTTGTTTTGCTGGTAATAAAGGCAGGGTTATGTCGTTTCCATAAACGTTAAAAGATGTATCGCGATCTCAAGTTTGTGGACTTGTTAGTTCTTTGGCGGCATTGGATTTAAATGAAAGTAATTCTGCTATTTTTGAATGTTTGCCAGTTGTAAGAGATTTTCTCGATGTATTTCCTGATGAACTACTTGGTTTACCTCCTCATCGAGATGTAGACTTTTCTATAGAGGTCTATCCTAATACTGATCATATTCATCTTTCTTCTTATAAGATGGCACCTGCAGAATTGAAGTTCTCAGAGATCAACTAATTGATTTGCAGGCTAAAGGGTTTATTAGAGATAGTCATTTGCCCTGGAGTTCACCAGTTTTGTTTGTGAAAAAGAAAGATGGTTTCTTTACGATTTTGTACTAATTATCGAAAGTTAAATAGAGTAACTTGTAAAGAATTGTTATCCTTTAGCACGTATTGATGAGTTATTTGATCAGCTTAAAGGTCCTTGTTATTTCTCAAAGATTGATCTTCGTTCAAGTTATTATCAGCTTCAGGTAAAGGAAGAGGATGTTTCAAAGACTGCTTTTAGTACTCGTTATGGTTTGTTTGAATTTTTGGTGATGCCGTTTAGTTTGACGAATGCATCAGCTGCTTTTATGGACTTGATGAATAAAGTGTTTAGGCCTTATTTAGATAAGTTTGTTGTAGTCTTTATTGATGACATTCTTATCTATTTTAAGTCTAAGCAAAAGCATACTTCTCATCTTCGTAGAGTTTTGCAACTCTTAAGGGACCATCAGCTTTATGCAAAGAAAGAATAATGTGAATTTTGGTTAAGGGAAGTGACGTTTTTGGGCCATGTAATTTCTGAACAGGGCATAGTTGTGGATCCTTCAAAGGTAGAGGCTGTGTTGAATTAGGAGAGACCTAAAAGTGCCACAAATATCTGTAGTTTTCTTAGACTTGCTGGATACTATCGTCGTTTTATTGCGAATTTTTCTAGTATTGTAACACTTCCGACAAAACTTACTCGGAAAGGAGTGGTATTGTGAACCAGCCAACCTGATCGGGAGGCTTCTCGTTCACTTTGGAGGGGGGGTGTTTATCTTGAGTGGATTGTGGATGATGTTTATCCGTCTCGATTTATCCTTCTATATTATCCTTCTCTATTATCCACGTTTATCCTTCTCTATTATCCACTCAAGATAGGGTTTTTGAAAAAGGATAAGAGTTTGAAAAAAACTAGGAGTCGCCACCTTATTTTTAGGGAACAAGGAAACCACAAAAAGAGTTTTATTTTCAATAAAACATTGACCCCATATTTTGGAAAAGCATGGTCTTTCGAATCAAAGTTGGATTCGGGGGCTAGGTTACGAAGTGGGAAAGTTCCAAGGAACTCCTTGTAGGCACTCACCTCGCCCTAATTAAAGGTCTCCTAATTAAGTTTGGGCTTTATCAAAATCTTTTCAAAAACAATCCTAGTATATCTAATCAACCATAAAATATGAATAATAATATATAATAATAATATATAGTACAAAAAAGTATACAAGAAACCTAAGGATCTTAGGAGACTAGAAGTCAACCTAAGATTGGACTTGCGCCCTATTGACTGCCTACGTACCTTATCAATTGTTTGACAAAGATCAAAGTCCACGTAGTTCGATTACCCTAGGACTCTCCTATTGTAATGAACTATATCCTTGAAGGCGTTCTACCTTATCTAAGACTCTATCTTCGAGAGTTGGTGTGTGTTTGAAATAATTCATCTTTCAAAATGGGAGTTTCATCCCAAAATAACTTCTTTAATTTTTATTTGAAAACTCTCAAAAATAGATTCTTAAACAAGCTAAAACCCCTCTTTAGATGTAGTTTTTACAACAAAGGGGAGTCCTAGGTGAAGCCAAGTGGCTTCCCTACCTAGAAGTCCCTTGCTACATCCTAAAGTCATCTAAGCACTCCTAAATATTAACATAATGCATGCTGGAATTTCTGGAAAAATAGATAAAACTGCATAAAAAATTGTAAACAATACATGAAAATGGCCTAAATGCAATCTAAGTTAGCTATGGGAACCTAGCCATATTTCTAAGTTGATTTAAGCCTAAAAAATGAGTTTTAATGCACTTTTAGGTTACTTTAAATCCATGGACAAATTTGAAAGTAATCTTGAAGTGTATTTAAAACCCTAAAACAATAAAAAAAAAATGGTGAAAAATGCATTAAATGTAACCTAATGATGACATGCATAAAATACCATAAACTCAAATCATGTTTATTCTAATTAACACAAGGGAAGAGACTCACCTTTGCATGCTCCCTCGAACACATTTTATATATCAATCAAACACTCCAAGTGATAAAAAATAAACCATGATAAGAATAATACTAAACTTAAAAAGATTATCAACCTAATATAAATAACCTAAACATGCATTCCTATATACTAATAATCCTATCATGCATACTAAAAGAGATTCTAAATATGAACATTTAATCCTAGACACTCAACCCTAATATGGTATGATAATATAAGAATGGAAGAAGAGAAATATGCATATAAAAATAAGTTAGTCTATTATGCATACTAAAGAAATATGGAACTTATACTATGCATGCTAATAATAAACTATATCCTATGCATACTAACAATAAACTAAACCCTATGCATACTAAGAAAATAAAAACCTAACCTAACATGATTAAAGAAGAAGAAGAACAAGAACAAGAACAGAAAAGAAAACTACTAACCTCTGCCTTCAAGCCTTCAAGCTTCAAGCCTTCTCCTCAAGCTCCAAGCCTTCTCTTCAAGCTCCAAGGACTCGAAGGAACTCAAGGACTTTAAACTTAAGCTAGAGTGCTATGGGGGAAGCTTGTGCAATTGCTCAAGCCTCTACTCTCCAAGCTAGCTCTCTAAAGCTTTTTTCTGTGTGTTGAAACTGATTTCAGGGCCCTCTATTTATAGGGAGGCCTGAGTTTGATCAATGGTTGAGTTTGAATCTCTCAATAATGATCCAAGGGCTCAAAACCAGCCTTCCAAGGTGTTCATACTCATCCAAAAGTCCCCATGGCCGAACTGGACACATAGCAGGGCTTGGAAGAGTCCCGGGCAGAAAAAAGACTGAAGATTGGCTAAAAGGATCGATGACCATCCACTCATGGATATTTGGCAGTCCCTTATGGACGATTGGCCGTCCCTAGGTGGACGGTCATCGATTCCCCATCCCTAAAATTGCCCTATATGGGTCTGGTTCAGCCCGTTTCGGTTTTTTTCTGCTTTTCGGGCCCATTTTAAGTCCAAATTTGACGATTCAAGGGTCGAAACGATCGTGATTCGATTCTCCATGTTTTAAGAAGTGTTTGAAGTGAAAATAAATTAACCGAGGTCAAAGGTTTAGGGAAAAGTCGACCGATTACCTGTTTAGGGCCTGCCGGGCTCAAATTAGGGTTTTGAAATTTGCTAACCGAGTGCTTTCGAAATCATTTCTTCTTTTTGAAACAAGTTTTAAAATGTTTTAGGAAAGTGTTTTGAAGCCTTTGAAGGCTCTGGTTTGATAAAAATATCGAATCCCAGTCACTTCCGGTCGAAACCCTAATCTGGGCTTGAAAGGGCCCTTTGGGCCTTAAGAGCCAATCATGAGCCAGAAGGCTCAACAGACCTTACCACTGATCAACTTAGCTACAAAACACACTTTAAATATCCATGCCAAAGTCTCGAGACCATTCGAGACAAAATCGACAGTCATTCAGGGCTTTTGTGATTCCAAGGACAAAATTGCCCTTTGGTCACAAAAGGCCTTATTTTCTATCAAGCCTTGCTCGGAATGCTATGGAAATTTGCAGGGATGTTCCTAGACTCTCTAAAAACCTAATTCAAAAAGAACCGACTCAATATGACTTAAAAACCTACATGCGATAATGACCTATATCTAATTACCCACTAAGGGTAAAACTGGGAATTTAGGGTTTTGACACCCTATATCACCTCAAATCAAAGGCAACCATTCATGACCATACTCATGGTCAAAAATGGATGTCTACAGGTATTTGTTTTGGATGATAAGTGTGACACAGCTTTTCGTGAATTACAAGCTCGGTTGACTTCTGCTCCAGTTTTAGTAGGTCCTGTTAGTGGGCTAGGATATACTGTGTATTGCGATGCGTCTAAACAGGGTTTGGGTTGTATTTTGATGCAAAATGGGCAAGTTATGTCTTATGGTTCTCGTCAATTAAAGCCCCATGAGCTGAATTACCCTACTCATGATTTAGAGTTAGTTGCTGTGGTTCATGCTTTGAAGTCTTGGAGATCTTATTTGTATGGGGAGAATTTTGAGGTATTTACTTATTACAAGAGTTTAAAGTATATTTTTACTCAGAAAGATTTAAATTTAAGGTAGCGTAGGTGGATGGAGTATATGGAAGATTATGACTTCGAACTTAAATATCATCCTGGGAAAGCAAATGTGGTCACAAAAGCTTTGAGTAGAAAGTTTTATCCTCGTGTGCATAGCTTGGCTTTGGATAGATGGGAAATGTGGAATGTCCTTAAAGATTATGAAATTTATGATATAGGTGAAGGAATGCAAATACATTTATATAATTTTGCTATTTAGCCTTTGATAAATACTCGTGTGATAGAAGAAAAACTCAAGATGAGGAAGTTATGAGGCTTATTGCACTGATTGGTTAGGGCTTGAAACCAGAGGGATGGAAAGTTTCTAGCATAGACGGTAGGTTACATTTTCGCAACAGGCTATTTGTTCCTTATTGACAAATCCATTTTAATGTTCTTAATAAAGCTCACCGTTCAAGTTTTTTTATTCATCCTGGAGCGACAAAAATGTACCAGGACTTAAAAAGGAATTTCTAGTGGAGAGGGTTAAAGAAAGATGTCGCTGAGTTTGTGGCACAATGTGAAATTTGTCGGCAAGTAAAAGCGGAGCATCAAAGACCATTGGGATTGCTTCAACCTTTGCCTATCCTGAATGGAAATAGGAGCATATTACCATGGACTTTGTGACTGGTTTACCTAGGTCTGAGACTAGGTGTGATGCTATTTGGGTGATTGTAGACAGGTTGACAAAGTCTGCTCACTTTTTGCAGATTAAAGAGACTTATAAGTTGAGTGTGTTGACTAGACTGTATATTGACGAGATTATCAGATTGCATGGTGTGCCTGTTTCTATAGTTTCTGATAGAGATGTAAGATTCACTACACGTTTCTGGGGTGCATTGAATAGAGCATTGGGGACTCAGTTGGCTATGAATTCAGCACATCATCATCAAACTGATGGACAGTCTGAACGCACTATTCTGATTTTGGAGGATATGCTTCATGCTTTTGCCCGAATTTAAAGGTAATTGGTATAAGCATGTGACTTTAGAAGAGTTTGCTTATAATAATAGTTATCAGGCTAGCATTGGAATGGCACCTTATGAATCTCTTTATGGACGTTCATGTAGATCACCAGTCTGTTAGGCAGAGGTAGGTGAAAAACATGTGGTAGATGCACCAAAGGATATCAGGGAAACTACTGAAATGATTAAAATCATTAGAGATCGTTTGCAGACAGCTCAAAGCAGACAAAAGAGTTATTATGATGTGCGTTATAAAGATTTGAAGTTTGAGGTTGGAGAGTTTGTTTATTTGAAAGCTTCACCTCGCAAGGATGTTGTGCATTTTGGGAAAAGAAGTAAATTGACGCCGAGATATGTTGGGCCATTTCAGATTATTAAAGAAGTGGGAAAAATAGTATATCAGTTAGCTTTGCCATCAAGTATGTCTAAGATACATGATGTTTTCTATGTTTCAATGCTTCGAAAGAGTTTACGTGATCCATCTCAAGTTATTGAATTGTCTGCTGATAAGTTTCAAGATGATGGCTTATATGAAGAAAAACCAGTTCAGATTTTGGATTGGCAGCAAAGACTTTTGAGAAATAAAGTTATACCACAAGTTAAGGTGTTATGGAGGAATCAGAATGTGGAAGAAGCAACATGGGAATCAGAAGCGAATATGAGAGCTAAATATCCATATTTATTTGATGTCTAGCTAGAAATTTCGAGGGCGAAATTCTTTTAAGGAGGTGAGATTATGATAACCTGTGTTTTTATAATAGTATATTAATGTTAAAAAAAAAAAAAATTAAACTTTGAGTTATTTACGAAACTACCATTGGATAAGTATAAACTCATCAAACCCATATTTCATATATTCTAAGCGGCAGAGTGTGGACCAGCCTCGTGGCGGGGCTTTGGTGGCCACATCATCACCGGGCGATGTGATTAGGGGGGTTTAGAAATCAAACAAAGGAGTCGCCACCTTATTTTTAAGGAATAAGGAAACCATAAAACTATTTTATTTTCAATAAAACAAACTCCATTTTCAATGAAAAGACAGTCTACAAACCAGAGTTGGATCCGGGGGCTAGGTTACGATGTGGGAAGGTTCCAAGCTTTCACTTGTAGGCACCCACCTCGCCCTAATTAAAGGACTTCTAATTTATTTGGGCTATTTAAATTTCTTAATGCAAACAATCCTAAATAATCTAATCAACCAAAAAATAGTGATATAAATGCATTATCTATATTAGTTATATTAATAATAATAAAAAATATATACAAACAAACCCTAAGAACCTAGGACACCCTACGGGCATCCTAGGGCGGACTTGAGCCCTATTAGCGCCTACGTAACTTACTAGTATCACCTAGCAAGTATCAAAGTCCACATAGTTCGACTACCCTAGGACTCTCCTATTGTAATCGATCACATCATCAAAGGTATTTCAACCTAATTCAAGACTCTAACTTCGAGAGTTTTTATTTGTTTAAAATCGTTTATTCGAAATCATTTCAAATTAAAAGACTTTCTTAAAATCCAAATATTCTAAAATAATTCTTATCTTTAGAATTAAATTCCAATTGAAAATCTTTTTCAAAGATATTTCAAGAAAACAAATCATATTGAGAGCAATTTCATTCCAAAGTAAAAATCTTTTAAAACATTTCAAATTTTTTTGAAAATCATTTAATAATCAAATATCTCATAAAATCATATTTATTTCATAAATATTGCATCAAAAATCTTTTAGGAAATCTCTCGAAGATCGACTCTTAAATCAAATAAAATACACAAATCAGATATCGGTCCTTACAACAAAGGACAGTCCTAGGGAAGGTCAAGTGACCTTCCTAACCTAGGGTCTCTAACTAGCCCTAAAGTTAATCTAAAAACCTAAAAATACTAACGCAATGCATGCTGAAATTTAAACAAATAAGCATGTAATTCATTCTAAAAATGCATGAAAATGCCCCTAAATGCACACTAATTAATCTATGTGAACCTAAGCATATTTCTAAGTTGGATTTGGCCTTAAAATGATTTTTAGAATAAATTTAAGGACATAAACAAATCTGGACAGATTTGAATACGTACCTTAAATTACTCTAAAAACCATGAAAACAAAGAATAAAAAATGTGAAAATGTCCTAGCATGCTTTCTACATGAATATTTTAAATTACTATGCAAAAACATGTCAAAAATTACACCAAAATATGCTTAAACGATTGTTTTAAACACAAGGGAAGGATCTCACCTTTGCATGCTCCCTCGTACACATTTTATACATCCAAACCATCAAATTGATATCACAAGGGAAGGATCTTACCTTTGCACGCTCCCTTGTCCACATTTTTTATATCAAACAATCAAATCCATGGCGAGTGTTTAAATAATCATAAAAAGCATAAACAAAAAGACTCAAGACTCATCACATATTAAAATAACATATTAACGTACTCATATTACCATTAAAATCACCAATCAATTATCATGAGATTCAAATAACAACATGAATATATCAACATTTACTCTAAACATGCTTACACATAAAATAACAACAAATCTAACCCTACTCATGCATGCATACATAAAATCACGACAAAACTAACTAATCCTAAACATGCATATTAACAAAAATCACAACAATGCTAACCTAATCATACACATCAACCCTAATATGCATATTCACATAAAATAGTAACTAAGTTAAACAACCCTAAACATGCATTCTAACATAAAATAATAACTAAACTAAACAACCATAAACATGTATTCTAACATAAAATAATAACAAAGCTAGTTCTAATCATGCATCTACACATAAACAACAATAAAACTAATTTTAATCATGCATCGACACATAAAATCATAACAAAAACTAATCCTAACATGCATTTAATCACAATAAAAGACACCCTAACATGCTTACTAACATACACTCATAATGAAACTAACCCTAATCATACATGCTTACACAAAAGAACACCAAGACTAACCCTAATCATACATATGACATGAAATAACGAATAAAACTAACCCTATCATGTTAAACATACTCATAGCAGAAAGAAAAGGAAGAGAGAATCCATCTTATATGAAAATCAAGAGGACTTACACCATAGAACCTATGTAAGAAATCATGAAAAATGAGAATCAAGGTTAAGGATTTACCCTTCGATCTCCTTCTTGGCTAGCCTCCTTCAAGCTCCTAGCCTTGAGTTCTTACCCCTTCAATGGTGTAAGAATGAAGAGCCAAAAAATTTGTAGCCTCCTCTCCCAAAAACCCTAAAATTCTCCTCTTCCCTCTCTAACTCCATAGTGCAGTATATATAGAGCTAGGGTTCAAATCCTTGAATGGTTAGGATTTAATTCTCTAAAAATGATCCTAGGGTTTAGAATTGATCATGCTAGGGTTTGCCAGCTGAAAACCTTTCGAATTTATTCCAAAAAAACAAACCAAATCAGCCAAAACAAGTGGGGAAGTTTCAAACATGCCAAAAATACAAAATGGGCTCGAGCATGCTGGTGACCATCCTAGCCTGGACGGCTGGCTATCCTGGGCTGGACGGTTGGCTGTCCTAGCTAGGACGGTCACCGTAGTGACTTCCCAAATTTTCTTCCCCAAATTTTAGGGTTTTCATATTTTGGCCATATTTTGGTCAAATTTGATCCAAATCCGATGGTTCAGGGCTCAAAACGACCGTGTTTTGATCCTCCACATTTTTAGAATGTTTTTGGGTTAAAATCAATTGACCATGGTCAAGGGTTTTAGCAAAAAGCTAGCCAATTGACTCGGTTGTGCCAAAATTGGTCATATGACCATTCTTTGTTTTGTAAAATTGATCAATTAGGCTTGAACCACTTCTAAAAACATGGTTTTAATATGAAATTGGTACTTGAAAACATGTTTTGAAAATCTTTCATTTTGGTAAAAATGACCAATTCACAGTCGATTTGAACAAAACCCTAATTCAGCTCATTCTTACCCGTGGGTTCGATTTTGGGCGACTCTATCCCAACCATTCAAAGGTTCAATTGACACTCCAAATACACTCCCTACATCCATATAAACTTCATGAAACAATCCGTTTCGAATTCGGAGGTCATTCGGAAATTATACGAGAAAAAGAACGAAAATGCCCTTCAAGTCGCAAAAACCCTAATTACCTATCGAGCTCTCATCAGAATGCTATGAAAATTTATAGGGATGTTCTAAAACACCTCAAAAGTCAAATGCGATACAAATGGGTTGATTCCAATCCAAATGTACACATGAAATAATGAATTGTCATTTTCCTCAGAAAAGGGCAATTTGGGCAATTTGGTCTTTACAAGGCCAATTCCTCACCAAATGATCAGCTATTCTAGTTAATCATTTGCATGGACATATGGTAGAAATAATTGGTAAAAATGGGGTGTCCACACAGAGATAAGCTCAAGAAGGGAATAAAGCATTCGGGAGAGAGAAAAGTCAAATTTGTTGCTAGGATTTGACAATGTTCTATCCATAGTTGGTGAAGGTAAGTTTCCAAACTTATCATCTTCTTCATCTATTTTCTTTTTCAATTTTGGGTTCAAACCTATAAAATGGGTTTTTGGGATGGAATCGTAGGATTTGTGAGGTTTGAATGATGAGGAAGTTTAAATTTGATATTTTGAGGTGGTTGTGGTACTATGTTGTTGGTTTGTTGAAGAAATTGGGATTAAATTTGAGTACAAGCTTTAATTTGAGTTTATGTGGGTTTTATGCATAAAACTGTGGTTTTCGTATTTTAACCGTTTGGATCTTAAGATTTTTGGTAGATTTAAAGTTGTATGGGTTTATTTGTGATAGAAATAGAGTTTGGATGGTGGGGTTTTAGTTTGGAGAGGTATAGAAGTGTTTTGAAGCAATTATGCAGAAAATTGCTCGGAGGAGTCATTTCTGGAGGTGTCCTATCGATAAAGGAGTGACCTCTATCGATAAAGGAACTCCTCGGGCTACAAGTTTGAAGGGCCGAGAGGTGTCCCTATCGATAGGGTGTCATGAAGCCTATTGATAGGTAGACCTCTATCGATAGAGAAGCTAGGTCTATCGATAGACCTGCTCTGGTTTTGTTTTCTTTTTCTATTTTTCTCAGTTTTCTGATTTATATTTACTTGGTATTTATTTTAAAGGAACTTTAAGAGTAAAGTTAAGGTCTTTGGGAGTTAAGACCTTGGTTTTTATTTCTTTTGTGCATATTTTGGATTTAGGAATTAAAATGCATTATTTTGTCTTTTATTCCAGATCAAGGTAGTCCGATAGATAACCAATTTGCAAGCTAGACTTCACAGTGACACATGTAGGAATATAAATGCCCTCGCTAGCATTAATAGTATGTTTTCCTGGAATTGTTTATATTGATATCTATTTGAGAATGACTCTGATACATGAGATTATAATCTTTTGAACATTATGTGTGGCATGATTTGTATTGGAATATGAAAATATATGAAAGGAATTACTTGAATGTTTTATGATTATAAAACCATGCTTTATTATTTATGATCTTATTTCTCCAAATGAATTATATTTGTTTTATAATATGAATGAGTATTCATTCATAAGCATGGATGGAATATTTGGAACCTGGCTCAGTTATATTGCAGGAAATTAAGGGCCCGAGGTCCTGGGTGGAGCCTTAGAGCGGATTTGAAGTGAGTAGCCTTGTACATGGCTAGTTAGTTGACCATGAAATGGCAACTAGTAAATTACGGCAGAGGTAGAACAAGAATCGTGTAATGGTTGTATTCTTAGCCTGGCTAAACTACCGGCTTGTTAGCCTAAAATGTAGCGATATGATATTTCCTGGAGCTAACTGTTTTGATTTATACAGAAATGATTTATATAATTAAATGCCATATAGATTTTACATGACTTGATTAAAGAGTAATATTTTATATCATTGACTAAGATAATTCATGCATCGATACTATTATTGATAATTGAGGATAATATTTCTTCTAAGCATTCAAAAGCTCATGCTGTCGTTTATACAGCAGGTTTTCAGGTGGCTGATGGTAGCTTAAATGCCACATAGATTTTACATGACTTGATTAAAGAGTAATATTTTATATCATTGACTAAGATAATTCATGCATCGATACTATTATTGATAATTGAGGATAATATTTCTTCTAAGCATTCAAAAGCTCATGCTGTCGTTTATACAGCAGATTTTCAGGTG
>JAESVK010065088.1:0-13750 GCA_017140935.1 Hamamelis virginiana
CCAATTCCTCACCAAATGATCAGCTATTCTAGTTAATCATTTGCATGAACATATGGTAGAAATAAAGGGTAAAAATGGGGTGTCCACACTCATATGAAAATCAAGAGGACTTACACCATAGCATCATAGACTTATGTAAGAAATCATGAAAAATGAAAACCAAGGTTAAAGACTTACCCTTCGATCTCCTTCTTGGCTACCCTTCTCCCAGCTCCTAGCCTTGAGTTCTTACCCCTTCAATGGTGTAAGAATGAAGAGCCAAAAAATCTGTAGCCTCCTCTCCCAAAAACCCTAAAATTCTCCTCCTCCCTCTCTCTAACTCCATAGTGCAGTATATATAGAGCTAGGGTTCAAATCCTTGAATGGTTAGGACTTAATCCTCTAAAAATGATCCTAGGGTTTAGAACAAATCCTCCTAGGGTTTGCAAGCTGAACCAAGTTCAAATTTCTCCAAAAAAATCAAGTCAAATCGGCCAAAATAGGTGAAATTTTCCAAAATGGCAAAATTGGCTCGACCATGCTGGTGACCATCCTAGCCTGGACGGCTGGCCGTCCTGGGCTGGACGGTTGGCCGTCCTAGCTAGGACGGTCACCGTAGTGACTTCCCAAATTTTGTTCCCTAATTCTAGGGTTTTCGAATTTTGGCCATATTTTGGTCAAATCTGATCCAAATTCGATGGTTTAGGGCTCAAAACGACCGTGTTTTGATCCTCCACATTTTTAGAATGTTTTTGGGTTAAAAATACTTGACCATGGTCAAGGGTTTTAGCAAAAAGCTAGCCAATTGACCCGGTTGTGCCAAAATTGGTCATATGACCATTCTTTGTTTTGTAAAATTGATCAATTAGGCTTGCACCACTTCTAAAAACATGGTTTTAATATGAAATGTGTAATTGAAAACACGTTTTGAAAATCTTTCATTTTGGTGAAAATGACTAATTCACGGTCGATTTGAACAAAACCCTAATTCAGCTCATTCTTACCCGTGGGATCAATTTTGGGCGAATCTATCCCAACCATTCAAAGGTTCAATTGGCACTCCAAATACACTCCCCACATCCATACAAACCTCATGAAACAATCTGTTTCGATTTCGGAGGTCATTCGGAAATTATACGAGAAAAAGGACGAAAATGCCCTTCAAGTCGCAAAAACCCTAATTACCTATCGAGCTCTCATCAGAATGCTATGAAAATTTACAGGGATGTTCTAAAACACCTCAAAAATCAAATGCATTACAAATGGGTTGATTCCAATCCAAATGTACACATGAAATAATGAATTGTCATTTTCCTCAGAAAATGGCAATTTGGGCAATTTGGTCTTTACAAGGCCAATTCCTCACCAAATGATCAGCTATTCTAGTTAATCATTTGCATGAACATATGGTAGAAATAATTGGTAAAAATGGGGTGTCCATAGCTGGGAAATCATTAATTGTCCACATCAAAACTGCCTTCAGAGTGAAGTTGGACTTACTAAACGCATCATATACACCCACACCATTATTCCACAACTCCTTCAAATCATCCAAAAGTGGCTCCAAGTACACATCAATGTTATTCCCTGGTTGTTTTGGCCCTGGGATAAGTAAAGACAACATCAATTGCTCCTTTTTCATGCATAGCCATGGAGGAAGGTTATATATAGTAAGTATCACTGGCCAGTAATTGTATGTAGTGCTAAGATTTGCAAAAGGATTGAACCCATCAGCTGCAAGACCAAATCTAATTGTATGAGTGGAATGCCACGTTAGTTGTTCAGCCATTTCCGGTGACATAAAAAGCCTCCTAAGTCTTGGTATTATTGGGAAATAACGCAGGACTTTTGCTGGGACTCCCTTTTGAATCTTTTCAGACCGTTTGTTCACTTTCCACCTTGAAGAACCGCATTTTGGACATTCCTCCTTGTCCTTATTATCTTTCATAAACAGACAACAATCCTTCACACATGCATGTATCTTATCAAACCCTAAACCAAATGCACTAAGTAACTTCTTCGTCGAATACATAGAATTGGGAAGTGTGTTATCAGGGGGGAGCATGTCACAAAGGATCTCCAGGAGTTCACTAAAACTTTTGTCAGTTAGACCATTTGCCATTTTATGCTTGAATAATACCACAACTGCCGAAATCCATGTGTATTTCGTACAACCAGGATACAAAGGTGTCTCAGCTTCTGCTAACAGATGCATGAAATCCGGCTCTTTTCTCTGATTTGTGTCTTCTAAAACACCACCTGTCTCATCCATAATTGCATCTCTATTACCTGTCTCATCTATATGTGCATCTCTATACATCCTATGTGTCCATGTCATAACAACACCTTTTTGTTCACAAGACGCACTTGGAGGTTCTTCCCCGTGAAGAACCCATGTGGTGTACGTAGGATCCATCCCTTTAATCACCAAGTGCTCAAACACTGTACTAAAATTTTGGTGATGTAAGTTCCGACACTTAGTGCAAGGGCATGAGATCATGTCAGCATTTTTTGAATTTGCTCTAGCTATTTCAATGAACCTACGTGCTCCAGATTCATATTCGATCGAAAAACGACTAAAATGCAACCAATCCTCATCCATAGTGAGATTCCAACCTCTTCACCCTAACTCGAATACTACAAACGATACAATATCTATTAGGCATGGGAGAAATCAATAATTACGAAAGAATATACAATACAATATGATATCTACCACCTTCAACTCCTTCCTAACAGCTAGAACACTATAATCACCCATCTAAAATATAAAAGGAATCATCAAAATTTTAGTGAACCCAGGCAATAAGGTTAAACCAAAATGACATTAAAATATATCACTGACAAGACATGTATATATATATAATTATAAAGGTGTTGTTCTTATTAAAAAGATGTAAAATGTTCTCAAACATTTTTAAAACTATTTAGGCATACAAACATAGAAGATTTACGATATTATAATTTTGATGAGCATTCCTGCTCTCTTCTCTCTCTACTAGTTGTTTTGTAAGTCTCTCCCATCTCTCATTCAAATGAAATAAAAGGGGCCATGGGTTCTTTTGTTTTATAACCATAGTTAGGGTAAAATATATTAAAAAGTGAAGAAAAATTTGGACTTACACAGGCAAATAACTTCAAGAAATCATTAAATCTTCTTAATACTCTACGTGTAGTTGTAATCCCTTCCGGAGATTGTACACCAACCTGAACCCTGTAAAACTGTCACTTAAAAATGTTAAAATGGAACATGCCTAAAGCTAGTAGTCTTACCAGAGATTCATACACAATCGCATAATTGGCAAGTTGGATAAAAAGATAACGAATGCATATCTCGTATCTACAGAGTATACTCTTTATATTCTTAAAAACTAGCAACATTTCCAGAAAGTCAGAGAGAGAGAGAGAGAGAGGAAACAAATCTGGCAAGTATACTTTGGTATTCTTATGAGGCTAACAAGCAGTAGCAACATTTTATGAATAAAATTTAAAAATATAAAATAATTAAAACAAATTAAGAATGTGACCGGACAATTTTAACACGAATATATACATTGATCTCATAAAACTCATGATGTTTTCTGGTATCTCAAACCATATGAAAATGAATAGAAAATACCTATAAGATGGATAGAAAAATGAAAATGAATAGAAAAATGCAAATTCAATGTTTGATATTCTCATATTATTCTCAATGCAATGATAAATATTTGGTTTTCTTAGGAGAGAAAATACCTATAAGATGCATACAATTCCCTACATCAAAATGGACTTTTATCCTCTTTGTCTATAACTTTCCTATTCTTGGGGTATCAAGGATGATTATTATGACGTTGCATGAGTTTAAACTGATTAACCAATAGAAAATTACTATGCACTAAAAAACTTATATGCACTAAAAAACTTTAGGGAGGTTTTGGATATTATGGGTATCAAGGTATCAAGGATGATTACTGTGCACTAAAAAACTTATATGTTATTGCACTAAAAAACTTATATGCACTAAAAAAAGTTAACGAGAATGTGTGAAGAGATTTTGGATATGCTATGATGTTGCTTCCAATGATTGTTTGGTCATTTTCTTAAAGCATTTTGAAAGGAGAGAAAGTGATAGAGAAATGACCTTTTTGTAATGGCCTACATTGCTTTCTTCCTTTTTTTTATTCCATTTTTTAATTCTCAGTTAGTACACATAAGGAATTCATACATAAAGCTTTGGATTAACTGGCCTAGCTTGTAGCCATAATGGCTTCTCCCCCCCTCTTTTAAAAAAAAAATGATTGTACCAACTTTTCTACAGTCTTATGTAGTTATGTGCATTCATGTATCTGTGTGTGTGTATGCATAAATATCTATTTATCTAACTAGTTTGTTAGTGTATATGTATGCAGGTATCCAAGAATGCAATTAAGTATGTGTGTATGTACATGTGTACACACATGCGTGCAAAAGATTATAAATATACAGGTACGTACATGCCTCTAAATAGGTTTTTATGTATGCATTCGAGTAGGTAATTTAGTATATGTGTACGTATTTGTGCATGTACATATGTATGCATACATACATAATTGTATTTGTATATATAAATGTATGCATGTGCCAACCCCTCCTAAGACCTTGCTTTAATTAGCAGGACGAATACTAATTAATGTCATTTTATTTATTTATTTTTTACCTTTTTTAACTTTTTTTGACACCATAGATTCATGAGTTTTGGAGGTGGATTTTAAGTCCATGTACATTTGTAATAAATTATGAATATTGACATGAAATGTACTTAAATTTTGCAAATTTTTCTTGAAAGTTAATAAATGCTCCTCACAGGGTCCACTACTTAACTGATAATTGGATAAACAAAATGATAATAACAATAATAATGAGAGTGGATAGGACAGTTTTGATGGAACATGTCATATTCCACATGGCTAAATATGGAGCAGGATTCAAAGATTCACTGTGTCGTAGTCCAAAGGCAGGAAACATGAAACAAGCTAGTGAGGAAGCGAGTCTACTATGTAAAGTTAAAGCAATTTCCTTTATATCATAAATTGCATAATGTGTACCAGAAAAGAAAGACAATACACTAGACCAAATTTATACCCATAGTATAATTCTACATTAAATCTTTCAACAATAAGATATGCCACAACATGGTGCTAAATTTAATGTAATCACTATAAGATAATTGCACTGTGAAAGTGTCAAGCACACTATACAAACGATAGCATCAAACCTGAACTTACATTCGAATGTTTCAGCTCATTGACATCCCTAAGCATGAAATAAATACCAATGCACACATATACATACCTAAGAAGAACTGGTATCTTTGATTTCAAGAGTGATTTACTTGGTTGGATCCTACCCAAACCCCATCATAGCATGAGTTGTCAGCATCGAACCCCTGTGAGTCATCTCCATGAGCCGGCCAACGAGTGGCAGCTTAGCGGTCTTCCTATTCATAAGAGGCTTCCTGTCCCACCTATAGACATTTTGTGCACAGTTTTTTAATAATCATCTCACAGAAAGAAATAGCCGTAAATTAATATCACTGAAAACAAAGATTAAAAAACAGGGAATTGCAAAATCGTCTGCCTAACACCCAAACTTGCAGTGTAATTAAGCAGGTTAATGAGACAGCAAATCTTGAAGCCTAGCCACTTTCATTTCTCAAAAAACCCACTGGCACTGTTCTGGAACTTCCAAGATTAGGCTAGCCAGGGTTTTGAGCAGTCCCAGCTGGCTATTACAGGGCAAAACCACAGAAAATTTGGATTGAAATTCAGCAATTCGGAGCACCACTTTTGGGAGATATCTGAACAGCTGTGCCATTCTACAGTGTTCAACAAACAAAAATTTATAAAAGGACACTGATTTATAATCTTTTTTATATCTTTGCTATGTAGTTTCTGTTTTGTGGGTTCCCAATCCCCCAAAAGAACAAAAAGGAAAAATGTAACTATAAATATAATCATTTGTGATATAATCATATGATAAAGCAGGTAAAACATAAAATGGAACTATAAATATAAACATGTCTTTTAAAAGACTCAATTTAAAATTCTCAAGTAAGCATTCAACCTGCTTCGCATACAAAGCAAGCAACAAGTTGTGAACACCGGGATCCTCATTAAGCAAATGATGAACACAGAATTCCAAATATTTGATGACTTCATGGGTTTCATTCCTGCATTTAATAAAAGGTAGCAAGAACTCTAGATCTAATGCAGAGATTAAATATCGCCATTGATGTTGTTTCTGCACTTGAGTATATTGAGACTTCGTGCAAAAGGGTATGTTGAGCAAAAAAAGCAAAAAAAAAAAAACAAAACTCTACAAAAAAAAAAAAGGATCTACCTAAAATATAAAACAAAAAAAGCAAAAAAAAAAAACATACCTCAAGATCGGTATGTTGAGACTTCGTGCAAAAGGGTTTCTTTATGTCATTTTGAGATCTTTCATCCTCCAACTCAAGGTAGTAGGGCTTGGAACTCGGGATCCCCTCGACCAGACCTTGCCCGACGGTGGTCGTAGATCACGAGCTGAGCTGCCGGCTAACCGTATTTCTCTCGGTGGGAACTAGGTCTCGATCACGGCAGCAAGAACAGGGGGTGAACGGCGGCAAGAATAGGGGGTGAACGGCGGTAAGATCAGGGGGGTGACGGCGGCAAGGCTTCCACGGTGGTAAGATCAAGGTTCTCTAATCGACTGATTCGATTGAGGGTTTCTAGGCTAGGCGCAGGGAATGAAAAGAAAAGAGAGAAAAGAAAAGAAAAAGGGGATATTTCGCGGGTTAAAAAATTAATACTAAAACTATTTACGGCATTTACAAAACGCCGAGAATACCTATACTTTTTACGGCATTTAAAAAACGCCGAGAATACCTATACTTTTTACGGCGTTTAAAAAACGCCAAGAATACCTGATTTTTTTACGGCGTTTAAAAAACGCCTAAAATACCTATACTTTTCACGGCGTTTAACAAACACCGAGAATACCTATAATTGTTACGGCATTTAAAAAATGCCGTGAATACATTTACGACTTTTGTTAAAAACACGGGATGGATGAAACTAGGGCGCGAGGAAAAGGAAAGAAAAAGAGGGAAAGGGAAATTTCGCGGCAGACTTTTTACGACGTTTTTTTAATAAACACCGTTAATACTATGACTTTCTACGGCATTTGAAAAACGCCATAAATACTAATGCTGTGATTTTTTACGGCGTTTAATAAACGCCGTCAATAAGTACATCTTTTTACGGCGTTTAAAAAACGCCGTTAATACTATATCTTTTTACGGCGTTTAATAAACGCCGTAAATTCTAATGCTTCTACGACTTATATTAAAAAACACGTGATGCATGACTTTTTAACCACTTTTTACGACGTTATATATAAATACCCCTTTTTGTTGTAGTGTACAAGGAAAAGAGAATCTAGTTTGCAAACTGAAGAAGAGCTTGTATGGCCTGAAACAAGCTCCATGACAATGATACAAGAAGTTTGATAACTTCATGTGCAGCAACGGGTTCAAAAGGCCGCAGGCAGACCATTGTTGCTATGTAAAGAATTTTGACAACTCTTATATTATCCTACTATTATATGTGGATGATATGCTCGTTGCAGGATCAAGCATCGAGGAGATCAACAAGCTGAAGAAGCAATTGTCAAAACAGTTTGAAATGAAGGATTTGGGAGCTGCGAAACAAATCCTTGGTATGAGAATCATTAGAGATAGGGCTAATTGTGACAACCCAGACTTTTAAATCTTCATTCATGTGTTTTTAAATAAAGTTTTTGTATTTCTTTTGTTTTTTTTAAAAAAAAAAAAAAGAAACAAAACAACTAAACTAAACTTTTTTTAAAATGACACCCATGTCCCATTTATTTTTAAAAGCCATTTCCTTCTTCATTTTCGGGCAGCAGAGAGAGAGGGAGAAGGAGAGTGAGGGCCGTGAGGGAGAGAGAGAGAGCAGCCATGGGGGAGTTCGCCGGAGCAGCCTCGTCGTCGGTGAAGGTAAGGTTCTCTTCCCTTTGCTCATTTTCTTCATCTTTTTGGTTTTTTCTTCATACCCATTTTATGGGTTTTGATTTCAAATCTTATGTTTATGGGAAAGTTATGCTTGGATGATGTTTGGGGGTTATTTTTGTTGTGTTTGGGTGTGGATTTGAAGGATTTATGGGTTGATTTTGTGAGGATTGGTTAGTTTGTGATAAAATGGATTTGTTTGGGTTTTATGCCTAAAACTTTGTGGATCTCAAGATGGAACCATGTGATTTGAGTATTTTTGGTGTAGTTAATGTTTTTAAAGTTTGTTTATGATAGATTTAAAGTTTGAGACTAAGATTTGGTGATATGGTGGGTGTTAGTAAAATTTGGAGAGTCTTGGACACTATTCTCGAGCACATTTTGGGTGTTTTCTATGTCAACTTCAAACGCTTGTATCTCACTCATCCGGACTCGGATTTGGGTGTTCTTTATATGTACGGAAAGCTTATGAACTCTAGTTTCTAAATATTTTGGTCTTGTGGTCAGATTCGTGGTTTAGAAGGAGAGAAAATTCAGAAATACCAAAACTGCCCTTTTAAGAGCATTCTTTTGCTGTCTGAGTATATATCTTTTAAACCGTTTGGAATTTAGCCATGAAATTTGATATGTAGCATCCATTCATGCTTGGGAATATGTTCCAAAAGGTTTAAGGATTTTTGGTTTAATCGTTGTGAGGTTATGGGTCCCTTAAGTTGGGTTTAAACCGTATAAGGGTCCGAGTTATGATATTTTGGGATTCTAGACCCTTAGCTTTCTTTGGCTTTCATTTTGCATCTCTGTCAATTTGTTTCTCAGATTTGGGGAGTTCTTGGAAGGACCTTTGTTTATGGGATTGCATTAGCATCGCATGGGAGGCTCATGAAGCTATATGGGTTGGAACACCATTTCATTTGAGGTAGGAATAAGTACTCTTTTACTATTAATGATGTTCCAACGATTCTATCTTTGATTTAAGAATCACTTAGACTTCATATATCTTTGATTAATATAAATAATGAATGCAGGAGAACTTTACTCTTTTATTGTGGCTTTAAATAAATACATGAGGTATATCTATGTATTATTATTATTATCATTTTTGGCTTGTCAAAAATTATATGACGTGTTTAAGAAAGGAAAACCAAGGCATGGCATTTACATATTTAAGAACTTACCCATTGCTTAATAACCTATATTTTTTAATATTTAATCTAACATACTTACAAATATGGGAATGAGGTCTTCACTGCATTTATTCATTTGAAATATCACAAAGGCATATTATAACATATTTATGTAAGAAAAATTGAAATGGTTGGTTTATACTTGTGTGCCTGATTTTATGAACTGTTTTACAAATAAGAGAGAGACCATGAGTTGTTTTTAATTAGCAATTCCCTTATGTTTTGATTTAACTCAAATTTTAAAATAAAGTGATAAACCCAAGCAATGGTGTAGAAATGTATTTTGTTTAGACAGTAACTTGCCTTGTGAACTATTTTTTTATGTGAGTTAAGATGGTATACGAAACGATTACTCAAACTTGTATTAAAGTGATATTTGTTATTACGAAATAATGCTATTGGAGAATATGTTTTTGTATAGTGTTGTATAGTGGTTGAGCTGAGGTCCTGTATTTCGATACATTTGGTTACAAGGTAGGATTATGGTTCATGTAAGTTATCCTCTACCCCTTAAGCAATGGGTTATGCTTACATATTTCAATATGATAATGTATATTACAAGTTAATTATGTTTATAATGTGTTGAACGGATATGAATGAGATAGAGTCGGAGAATACTTCTCTATCAGTTAATAGCATGTGGTAATGAATTGTTTATGAAATGTATTTGTGAATTGTATTTATGAAATGTACTCATTTTATTATTTGAACGTACTTTGAGCTACGATGAAATTACTGTTTTGAGATATTGATTTTATTGATTGATACTTGAAATGGCATGACCCTATTGGCCCGCTAGAGCCCGGTGGATTGACACAATCTAGCACTGGCCTGCTAGAGCCCGGTGGATTGACACAATCTAGCACTGATGATTTATGAAATATTTCAGACCATGGTCTAGGGTGGAGCCAATGGCATGACCCTACTGGCCCGCTAGAGCCCGGTGGATTGACACAATCTAGCACTGGCCCACTAGAGCCCGGTGGATTGACACAATCTAGTACTGGCCCACTAGAGCCCAGTGGATTGACACAATCTAGCAAGTATCTAAAGTTCTTCTAAAGCTTTAAGGTTACGATATATTGTATTTTAAATCATAAAAACTACCCACCACTCTTGAGATGATGATTTACCATGAAATGTTGAAATGTTTTATTTAATATTCCTTGCATCAATATTATTGTTGTTATATGAGGTTGTATTTCTACTGAGCATTTCCAAAGCTCACGCGGGTTTTTATCCTGCAAATTTATAGGACATTACCAGTGGTTCAGCTGGAGGTAGGCTGGCTCCTCAGTTATTTTAGGAATGGCCCTGCTTTGGATTTTATTGCATTCCTGTAGGACGTGAGCAAGTTGGGGACATTTATGACGTTATTAATTATAATAGTATATTTTTATGCCTATTATGCCAGGGATGCCTATTATGCCAGGGATGTTGGCAGTCAGATTTGTATTTATTATATATTCTGCATGTTGAACTTTGAATTTGGGACATTTGTATGTACTTTCATGACATTGCACTTTGGTATACTATGTCTTTCTCTTCCCCTGGAGTATGGATATATGAATGAGCAGGTCAGGTTGTGGCTTCAAATTGACAGGGGTTGACCTACCCCCCGGGATGGTCAATCCAGGGTCATTTTGGGGCGTTACACTAATGGTACTCTAAAACTTTCACAAGAGGAGTGTGTGAAGAAGGTGCTCAGAAGGTTCAGCATGGACAAGGCGAAACCAGTGAGCACACCCTTGGCTAGTCACTTTAGGCTAACTAAGGATCAGTCACCACAGACAGAAGAAGAGCAAGCATACATGAACAAGATTCCTTATGCATCGGCTATTGGTAGTCTCATGTACGCCATGGTCTGCACAAGGCTGGATATTGCGCAAGCAGTGGGAGCTGTGAGCAGGTACATGAGTAATCTAGGAAAACAGCATTGGGAAGTAGTGAAATGGATTCTATGGTATCTACAAGGCTCTTCAGATACATCATTGTGCTTTACAAAAGCAGGTTTAAATCTACAGGGTTATGTAGATGCTGATCTAGCAGGTGACGTTGCTAGCAGGAAAAGTACTACTGGGTTCGTGTATACTTTGGGTGGTACAGCTCTATCGTAGGCTTCTAAGTTGCAGAAGATTGTTGCTCTCTCAACTACAGAAGCGGAATATGTTGCGATAACAGAAGCCGGAAAGGAAATGGTTTGGCTACAGTCATTCTTGGAAGAATTGGGAAAGAAGCATGAAAAAGGCATTCTGCATAATGATAGTCAAAGTGCTATTTTTCTTGCAAAGAATCCAGCCTTTTATTCCAGGACGAAGCACATACAGTTGAGATACCATTTTATTCGGTCTCTTCTCGATAATAGACAGTTGATACTTGAGAAGATTCGAGAAACAGAGAACCCAGCAGATATGCTCACAAAGGCAGTCACTGTTGAGAAACTAAAGCTGTGTGCAGCTTTGGTTGGTCTTCGTACTTGAAGGTGGGTCTTGAGGTTGCTGTGACATTTGCTACGAAGATATGTAGCACTCATTTGTCTCCAAGTGGGAGATTGTTGTATCTGGAGACAAAGAGTGGCCAAAGTCAGAGAATACTTTAATGCATGGAGACTTTGGCTGGAGACAAGATTTGGGGCTGAAGATTCAGCCGAGCTATCCTTGCTAGGGTGGCTACTACAGACTGCTGTTGGTGGCCTATTGGTGGCCTGTTGATGGCCTGTTGGTGGCCTGCTGGCTGCTGGTTCCCCCATCCCATGCTATAAAATGGGATGTGTGGCAAGTGTAGTTGTGTGGGCAGTGCAACAGAGTGCAAGTGTCTGTGTAGTGAGTGCAGAGAAAGTGTGAGTTAAGTAGAGAGAAAGAGTGAATTCTCCTCCCGTAATCTTTGTATTTTCTTCATTATAGTGAAAGTCGCAGTAACCCGTGGATGTAGGCAATTGCCGAACCACGTAAATCCCTGTCTCTCGTGTGTGTGTGTGTGAGATTATTTTTTCGGTGTTCTCCTCTATCCCTGGGGCATAACATCTACCACTACTGAGTGTTGGTTTGATATAAAAAGAGAGTGGTATATAAAAATCTTCATTGATAATCCTTTATTTAAATACTTGGTTATTAAAGGAATGCAATGCAGATTTCGTTTTCCTAATTTCGTCCATGACTGAGAGGAGACGTGTGTCTTTCTTCTTTGACACTTGTGCTCAGTTATAACTATCGTCATTAGCAGTAAAGTACTTTTAAGTATTTTGTGACTCCATAATAGTGGCCAGCTAATAGGAAAATAAGATCGACCAAGCTGTAAAATAATTATTTTATTAAGTATTATTGGAAAAATTATCAAAACGTCTCTCAATTTAGTCAAAGACTTATTGGTTGATAAACCTAGATTTTTTTTTTATTATTTTACTGATGAAAATGACAGTGCATGATAATAATAATCATGAGAGTTGCGACTTTTTGTGACTCTACAATAAATAGGATTAGCATAATCCAATTAAGGAACTTACTTGTCAAGTGACCTTCCATGTTGTGGGGGAAAAAAAAAGGGACACCATTGGATTGGGTTATGATAGATTAAAAGCAACCCTTAAAATGAAAAATTGATTGCAATTTACAATTGTTGCAATTTCTTAAAGCAACTTGCGAACTTTAAATAAACAAGCCAAACTCAAACACCCCTAGGCTCGATTCGTTTATGTTCGTGATCAGGCTCGTTAGTAGGATCGTGAACAAGTTCATGTATAGGTGTGTGGTTAGACTCATAAAAAGGTTTATGATTTAAGCTTGAATAAGCTCAATATATAAATGCCTTTTATTATTATAATTATAGGCCCATTATAGAAATCATTTTTTTGGGTTTTTTTGCATTACATTTAAACTTTCCTTTATTATAGCTAAGGGGTGCAAATGAACTAAGTTGTTCGTGAATAGCTCGTGAACAAGCTTGATAAAACGAGCCTAGCTCAAACAAACCAAAGCTCGGCTCGAAATAGTGATGCTATATTTTGGGCACAGTGGCCTTGTGCTGCATTGTTATTCTAGCCTTGTTGGCTTGCTATGCTATATTAATAAGAGGTTTTAATTAATTGGGATGATGATAAATTAATTATGCAAGCTGGCTAGGCTCTCGATCTATTACTCAATAATGCATGTTGTTTATAATCTTTATGTAGATTTGATCAAGAAATAACAGATTCACATGACTAAAACAGAAACTTAGTGAGATTCGACCTAATCAAGGAGGAAAAAGTTGAAGCAGCTCCAAATCATGCATAATTAACCCGTGTACTTCAGTATATATATATATATATATATAAAATGAGCTGGTTTCAACTATCTCCTGCGGTTAACCCGCTGGTTTTATATATATATAAAATGAGCAGCTCCAAATCATGCATGATTAACCCGCTGGTTTTATATATATATATATATATATATATATATATATATATATATATATATATATATATACAGATATGATAACATCAGGCCGACTGCACTTTTAAAATTACGGTCGAATGTAAACGGTGCCGTTTGATGCGTGAATGGCTGAGACCTTG
>JAESVK010065093.1:0-10115 GCA_017140935.1 Hamamelis virginiana
AAAAAGGCATGATTTCCTGAGAGAGCCTAGTTGTTTTGCCCTTTAAGTAGTTGGACTGTCGCTTGCAAATGGCTGAGAGCCAGGTAGCAACAAAAATACATGTAGCCGGTAGCACACAAAACATCATAGGCACACAGGGCTGTTGGCTAGTGTTAACAACCTCTCTAAGATGCCAGTTACTCCAAATCAAACCATGCATTAATTCCATCTTATGCTAATTTTTGAAAAAAATTGGGAAAAGTACCTAGCAATAGATCAATACATTCTGCTTGATATGGCATCACAGCAAAATGCCACTACCCTTACTGGCTTACTGTGAGTTTGAAAATTTTGAAAAGGATTTCTACAACTGTTTGCAAGCATGGCAGTGCTAAAACAATACAATGGGACAGTTCCCAGTTGAGTGCATATGGCCACCTCACAGTTTGAACCAAAAGGGAAGGATGCTTGCAAAAACCTCAATAGGCCCCTGCAACCCTTAGTAATGTTTAAGTCATGCAACAATTGGCAATAATTTTGTTTTTAAGTTGCTCCAATAATGAATAACTACAACATTTGTACTTCTGAGAAATTTAGCACCCAATGCGGCGCGTAAATCATGGTATTTTCCTAATATAACTACAACAATTATGACACATATTTGTCAACAATTATGGCTTTCAACATATATAAATGACCAAAAGGGATGTAAACAATTATGGCTTTCAACATGGATTAATTTTTTATTGTGACTGCTGGCTGAATAGGCTATTGTGAATTTTGATATGAATTTTGAGAATAATTGATATGAATTTAACCTGAATAGGCTCTGTTTTTATGATACTCTGTTTTATGAATTCCGCTATATTGTGCTGAGTTTTTACCTTTGAAGATCACTATGACATTGTGCTATTTAAAGAAAAAGTTAAAGAAAAAGTTAGGAATTAACTTATGTAATAGAGCTGACACACTAAGGTATCGAGCAGCAATATCAGGCCCCAAAGATAAGAAGTCTCTTCTTTCTTATGTGGGAAAGTTTTTTTTGAAAGATTCTGTATAAATTTTGATATGAAATCGTGATAGTTACCATTCAAAAAATTCCGCTGCTTTATTCTTTTAAAGTTAATACTAAAACTAATTAATCTAAATTCAATTGCTCGAGAGTGGTTGATGTAGTTATTTTGTGGTTAAATTAAGGTAAAAAACATACAAATTTTGCCAAAAGGGAAGCACCTTAATAAAAGGTCATTGGTAATATTTTGTGGCTATGTTAGTGAGGAATGACCTGGGGCTTGCATAATTTTAGGGATGTGTTTTAAAGACAATTGCCAGTAAAGGATTTTGCCAATCATTGTCCACTATTCTGCCAAGAAGAGGTTAGATAATGGCGAGATAAGATACACAAAATGAGTTTTATTCAAATATTAGGGATGGTTTAGGGTTTCTTAATAAATTTAAGAGTTATGTATGTGTATGTATTTATTTATATTTTGAGCTCTTGAACTTTCTTGGTTGTTAATTAGCTTGAGGTTGGCCAAGCTCATACAAACAAAGCTTGAACAGGTTTAGTGGAGCTTGGTAGTTTTTGTACCTTGGCTTGAGGTGGACTTAAATTCAACCAAGCTAGACTTCAATTGCATAATAATTTTCCTTTTTCAATTGAGTCAATTCATCATTTGGACCATTTGGAAACAGAGAAACGGAAGAATTTTTGACGGAGTTGAGCTTAGTATGGAGATATTGAAGACTAGATTTGGCATTTGAAAGGCATCTTTTTGTCTGGAAAGGACCGAAAGTTTAGGGCAATTCCATCCCCTTCCATGATTTTTTTATTTTTTTATACAGTTTTTGCAGCTTTAGATGAACTTTGTTTTTGTATACCTCGTGTGCGCAAGGGTTTGCTATTCCCCTTTTCTTTTATTTATAATATTATCTTTTACTTAATGAAAAAAAACATTCACACCCTTGACCTTGATGTGCAAACTTTCAAACCAACTTTAATTACTTCATTTGAATCAGTAATTTGGTGGAATTAAAAAATAGCTTTAAACTATTTATTGCATAGTTTGCAAATGATAATTATAGCATATTATAAAGATAGTAGCAATTCAAAGATAGGAATGCATGCATGGCATGGATCAAGGTGGAAGCACTATGTTTCAGTTCTAGTTACTGTTGTTGAAACGCAACACCAAAATGCATGCTATTCACATGAATACTCATTTTTTGAAGACACCATGGACCTAAGGCTATCAAACCTTTAGCACTCTGGTTCCGCATGAAGTTTGGTTTTGGCATTAAATAATGAACAAATGGGTTGATGATATTAGAATTAAACTAGTTAACATAGTGGATGAAACTATAACTGCTCAAGTGGTTAGTTTTTGAATACATTGTGTCCTTGTTATTCATCGGCAATTTTAAAGCGCCAACCCCAAAATTACATATTGTGAGGAAGTGGATAAGCCTCAGAAAGAGCTGAGTTCTATCAACAGTGGAAAAAGAATATAAACGAAACTAATTCTGTCAAACAAATAATAGTAGTTGCTACTTTCGAACAGTTTTTGAACCCACATCATCAATTGTAGATCATATTTTAATTTGTCCCCCAGTTTGATGTTTTGAGTATGATTTATATCAAATCATTACATATATATAGATATGCACACATACACATATTAAATATGTTACCAGCAAGCTTTAGAGTTATGCAATATGTTTGCTAGCAATTTAAGATAAAATTTTTTTTGCCATTTAATTATAAATTGGTTGTTTATTTATGAATGATGCACTGTGCAATGTAAAACAATCATGAACATGCTTTTATATTTAAGATCAGTAATTTATCTTTAATTTATTTCATCTTCTGCCATTACCTGGCTCTCAGCCATTTGCAAGCGACAGTCCAACTACTTAAAGGGCAAAAAAACTAGGCTCTCTCAGGAATTCATGCCTTTTTCTATTTCTTTTTCTTTTTTCTTTTTTTTTTGTGGGGGGGGGGGTTATTCCAGGAATTCATGCTTAGTTCAGAAGTTTTTGACCTTTCTTGCGTTTCTATGTTAAATGTGAAACCCTCTAACGCCATAATTTTTTTAAACTACTCAATTATCAGTATATCTGTACAATGGCCCCCAGTTCTTCATTTTTTGAGTCGTCAAAAGACTCAAAAACACTCAAGAAGTGGGTGAAAAAGCTATTGGTGTGGCTCATAGGATGTGAACTTGGTTTTGTAGGTTGCACCACACAATAAGCTATTAACAAATGAATACAATAAGCCATTAATTCATAAAACAGAGTATCATAAAAACAGAGCCTATTCAGGTTAAATTCATATAAATTATTCTCAAAATTCATATCAAAATTCACAATAGCCTATTCAGCCAGCAGTCACAATAAAAAATTAATCTACACAATTCATAAAACAGCAAAACAGAGTATCATATGTTAAAAAAAAAACCCTAAAAAAAAAACAGAGGGAAGGAAAAAACAACTGTTATGTCTATTCTAGTAAATTTGCTAATGGGTATTTTTCGAATGAAATAGTATGGGGTTTAGAGAGCAAGTATAGGGGTTGCAATAACCCCACCCAAAGATTAACATACATATGTGGTCACCAATTCAAGCTGGAGAGCCCTTCGGCAGGTTCTGTCCACTGTCCACATGCAAGAACCAAAGCCCACAAAACAGAGCATTTGTGGGATGCTTATTCCGTATATAGTCTTATTCTGTATTAGAGAACCACAATCCAGTATAGAATTTAGCAAATCAGGAAAGAGAGGGCAAATTTTACATGATAGACAGGTAGTGGGGCATGGTTGGTACCTCTATAATAAATGCATTTGGTTCTTCTCAAATGGAAAAACTAGGAAGACAATGCCTTGCTAGTCATGTGCCCAGCGAACATAAAACCCTAAAATCGCGTGGGGGAGAAAAGAGACAGAGGGAAGGAAAAATAAAACAAAAATTACCTTTTTTTGGGGTTTTTGGCAGTGGCGGAGGGCGGAGCGGCGGCGGAGGGAGTGGAGGGAGACGAGCTGTTGGGCAGGCCGACGAGCTGTGGTCTCGACGAGCTGTGGTCTCGACGAGCTGTGGTCTCAAGCTGTTGGGCCGGCCGATTTAGGGAGTGGAGGGAGAGAAGGAAGCCGCGCCGGCGACGACAGGGACAGACGGCGGCCTGAGTTGTAACCGACGAGAGAGAGTGAAGAAGATTGTGAAGAGAGGGAGCAGGTAGCAGGTCGCAGGTGGTCTCAGGCGTGGGAGCTTCGAAATGGAGTGGAGGGAGAGAAGGAAGCCGCGCCAGCGACGACAGGGACTCAGGCGGCCTGAGTTGTAACCGGCGAGAGAGAGAGAAGAAGACGCTGAAGAGAGGTCGCAGGTCGCAGTTCGCAGTTTAGGTCTCAGGCGCAGGAGCTGAAATGCCCAAATGCCAATTGCCAATCGACCTTTAATTTTTTTTCATTGAAAATGGCCAAAACGACGTCGTTTTGGCAAAGACCGTATTTTTTAAACTAAGGCCGGCCTTACCTCAGAATTTCTGTATATATATATATATATATATATATATATATATATATATATATATATGATCTCTCCAAACAAGGGAGGTTATTCATTGTTTACAATCAAGATTTAAATTTATAAGGAACATGTGCTTGTAACCTCAATTCGTTGGAAAAGTGATTTGTGCACAAGTATCGATCCACGAGGACTAAAGGCTGAGTTATGAGAAATTAAAGTGAGTTTGATTTTAGTTAAGGAAATAATATTTGATTTGAGAAGTGGTTGTTTAAATTAAAGAGTATAAAACTAATAATAAAAAACCTTAGGTTTCGAATCCACTTAACTCGCATCAATCGAATTCATAAGTTTGATTAGGGCTCATGCATATCCATGGTAATAATGATCTAGACTACAAGAATGAACCATTAATAATAATCATGCATATATGAGTTAAGCATGGATTATCCCTTTAAGTCATGGACTGTCAAACGAGAATGCGCGCACAATCCATCCAAGTAGGGCCTGAACCATCTTATTTCACATAGACACATTCGATAAGCACCATTGCACAACAAATATAATTGAAATAACAGAAAACAACTATGTTGATGAATAAAATCGTTTAAAATCGAGTTGTATGAAAGCAACGTTCTCAAAGTTGTACAATCACCATTAATATACAATAAAACCCAAATCCAAACCTTATGAATACAAAAGAATGGAGAGAAGCTTCATTTATACCCAAGAGAGAAGCTTAGCAGCTCATAACTGGGGTAGAATCACCTGAGTTCTTCATCCCTTCCATGCTCCAAGGAGAAAAGAGAAAGGAGAGAGAAGAGAGAGAATAGGATGGGTCTAGTCTAGGTCCATCCTAAACAGTATGAAAATAATACTTAAATAGTGTACAGAGACTTGCCAAATAAAAACTCTCCAAAAATTGCATTAGAAGCTGCTAAAAAAATGCGGGCACGCTTTTCGAGGTGAGGTCTATCAATAGGCATGGAAGTGTTTATCGATGGTGGGGTCATGACCAATCTGCACAGCTTCTGTCTATCGATAGAGGGGAACATCTGTCTATCGATAGACACCCTTTATCGATAGACCATCGATAGACTTTCTATTGATGAGCTTAGTTTGCCTCTTTTATCCTCCTTTCTGCTTTCAAAAGCTTCCCAAGGCCATCCTTGCACCCTTTTGATGATTTTTCCTTCCGATTGACTCCACTTTTAGCTTCATCCAAGGGTAAATGTAGGAAACCAACCTCGACCATGCCTAAAATGCAATTTTTATGAAGAATTCCTACAAAACAAGATAAAAACATTAGATTCATGATTTATATTTAACAAATGACAAAGTCCAAGCATAATCTGTCAAAATATAGTAAAAAAGACCCAATAATTGCATTGATTGTAGAGCAATCACACCCTCCAACTTAAACTTTGTTAGTCCCTAGCAAACCACAGAATCTAAAACACTACTAAAACAAAGAAAAACTAACTACCATTAGTAAATAACTAAAACAAATAAATATACCACTTTTGCAGGGAATCGCGATTGTATTTAACGTATGTAACAAGCCTTTAAACCCTTAAATTCCCCCTAGGGGACGAGTTATAGTCTCGTGAAGGTTTGCAGAAATGACACCCACAAACATGAAAATCTCAGTCCATTCTCTTTATTCACTAATATCAAGAAAAACACATTTCAACACAATGGGTATGCTAAACAATCTGTCTACTCATAAATCCTGCAATGAGTTGAACTAGCATCGTATAAGCAAACTCCTTGTGTAGATAAACACATTTCATTAAGATATTGTGAGCTTTGTTCAATAATGAATTTTTATTGCACAAATCCTCACGCATATCATAAAGTTCATCAATAGATAAATCATCATCATTATAAACATTTGAGTTTGAGCTAGAAGGTACCTCATCAACTTCATTTGCCATGAGACAAAAATTCGCCGTTTCTTCATGAGAGTCATAATAACTTTCTATTGCATCAATGACTTCATCCCAAGTAGCATTCATGGTTTTTCCTCATCTATCATTTCTTCGATAGTCCTTTCTTTCTTCTTCTTTCTTGATAGGGCATTAATCAATTCTATGTCTCGACTTTTTGCAATGGTAGCAATTTCGTTGTTGCTTGAGTTTCCACTTTAATTAGGCTTCCCAAGAGCTCTTCTTTTTCTCAAGAACTTCTGAAATTTTCTTGTGATGAATGTCATGTCTTGATCATCATTTTCAGCCCCTTCATCATCTTTATCATCATCATGAGAGGCGGATTTGTGAGCAAGATTCTTTTTTGGCTTTCATCCTCTTGTCTCTTCAAGGTAGTCTCATGAGTTATAAGAGAACCAAAAAGATCGTCTATGTTAAGTGTATCCAAATCTTTGGATTCTTGAATAGCCGTAACTTTTGATTCCCAAGACTTTGGAAGAACTATAAGAATTTTTGAAATGACATCCCAATTTGTAGTAGTTCTACCAAGTGCTTTCATTTCATTTATAATAAGAGTAAAACGAGTAAACATGGAGCTAACACTTTCATTCTCTTCCATTTTAAATAATTTATAATCTCGCATAACCATAATGAGTTTGGAATGTTTTACCTATTTGGTTCCTTCATACGTTACCTCAAGCTTTTTCCACATTTCTTGAGCGGTATTACATCTGAAAATTCGATTGTATTCAGTGTCGCTCACTGCACAATAGAGTACATTCTTTGCTTTTGAATTGACTTGAAGTTGCTTCATGTCATTCTCAGTCCACTCATCCCTTTCTTTAGGTACTTGAGTTCCATTTTCACCGGTTTTGTAGATGACCTTATTTCCCTTCATAATAACTCTCCAATCAGACATGTCATAAGATTCAATTCATATTTGCATTCTATTTTTTCTAACTTTTATAATTTTCACCATTGAAATAAGGAGGTCGGTCAACGGAATGGCCTTGTGAAAAGCTTGATTCCCTAATGTTTGCCATTGATCTTTAGCTCAAGAAAACAATCAAATATTGAGCACTTGCTCTGATACCAATTATTGTCCCAAACCCTAGAGGGGGGCAAATAGGGTTTATGGAAAACATTAATCAAATATTACCAAATAAAATTATGGTTCAATTAATTTCAGCAGAAGCAAATATATATAAGCAATTAATTGAATATGAGAAAGAGAAAGAGAAATCAAACACAGCGATTTAACGTGGTTCGGACTCCGCTTACATCCACGCCTTAAGCACTCAGTCCAAGGATTCCACAATCCACTAAGGATTACTCATTTAAGGTGGAGAAACCTTTACACAGCCTTCTTTCATGGGTAGAAGACTCTCACCAAAGCTTACAAAGAACTTTCACAAGTGCTCACAAAGAACATTTTCACAAGTCTCACTAAGAGGACTTAATACAATCTCAAGAGTTGGCTGTGTACAATAAATGCTTCAACAAGCTGATTTACACAAGTATAAGCTCAATTAATAGCCTCTCAAATGATTAACAAGAATAGCTTAAGGATTTTTAAGAGAAAGCTTTGAATGATGAATGTTTATAATGAATGCTATTGACTAGTATTGGATTGATAGCAATAAATGAGAAGCATACCTCTATGTGAACCAACGACCTAAGGGTTTGGAGGCCGTTCACTTAATCATTGTGGATTGTGGATGATCTTTATCCGTCTCGATTTATTTTTCTCTATTATCCACATTTATCTTTCTCTATTATCCACTCAAGATTGAGTTTTTGAAAAAGGATAAAAGTTTGATAAAAAATTGGAGTCCCCACCTTATTTTTAAGGAATAAGAAAACCATAAAAAAAAGTTTTATTTTCAATAAAATAATGACCCCATTGTAGACATCCATTTTTGACCATGAGTATGGTCATTAATGGTTGTCTGTGATTTGAGGTGAAATAGGGTGTTAAAACCCTAAATTGCCAGTTTTACCCTTGTGAGCAGTTAGATAGAGGTCATTATCGCATGTAGGTTTTTAGGTCAGATTGAGCCGGTTCTTTTTGCATTTAGTTTTTAGAGAGTCTAGGAATATCTCTGTTAAATTTCATGGCATTCTGAGCTAGGGTTGATAGAAAAAAAGGTCTTTTGTGACTTGAAGGGCAGTACTGTCCTTTGAATCACAAAAGCTCTGAATGACTGTCGATCTTGTCTCGGGCGGTCTTGAGGCTCTGGCATGGATGTTTAGGATGTGTTTGGTAGCTAAATTGTTCAGTGGCAAGGTCTGTTGAGCCTCTAGGCTCATGTTTGGCTCTTAAGGCCCAAGAGGCCCTTTTAAGCTCAAATTAGGGTTTCGACCAAAAACGACCGGGATTCGATATTTTTATCAAACCAAAGCCTTCAAAGGCTTCAAAATACTTTCTTAAAATGTTTTAAAACATGTTTCGAGAAGAGGAAATGATTTCGAGACTGATTGGTTAGCAGATTTTAAAATCCTAATTTGGGCCCGGCAGGCCCTAAACAGCTAATCGGTTGAATTTTCCCTAAAACCTTGACTTTAGTCAATGCATTTTTACTTCAAACACTTCTCAAAACATGGAGAATCGAATCACGATTGTTTTTGCGCTTAAATCGTCGAATTTGGACTTGAAACGGGTCCGAAAAGCTGAAACCGGGTCGAAACGGGCCGAGATAGGCCCACATAGGGGAAAATTAGGCCAAAAGCTCGATGACCGTCCACCTAGGGACGGCCAACCTTCCTTGTGGGACGGTCCTAGTGGATGGTCACCCGAGCTCTTGCCCAATAACTGCTATTTTTCAGTGTTTTACCTTCTTAGGACTTTTCCAGGTGCTTCCAAGTAACTAGCTCGGCTTTGGGGACTCTGGGATGAATTGGAAGACCTTGGAAGACTGGTTTAGAGCCCCTGGATCATTCCTAAGAGATTCAAACTAAGCCATTGATCAAATTCAAGTCCCTCTATAAATAGAAAGCCCTGAAATCAGTTTTAGCACAACACATTAAAGCATTTAAAGAGTCAAACTTGAAGAGTAGAAGATTATACCTCATGAACTCTCTTATATTCCAACTGTTCCTTTCAATGATATATTTAACCCCACGTACCTCTATGTCATCGTTTTACCAGCATAATTCTTTATAAGTAGGGAAAATTCTTCACTACAATTTTATCCATGTTCTTGCTTTCCCATAAGCCAACCAAGCTCTTAACACTTTTCTTATAGTTATAGTCATGCCTCACAGACATTGACCCATTATTATCTTAAGGCAATTGGTAACTGTCTTTAGTAGGAGGCAATAGCCAATGAGCACAATGCCCTCTGGAATACGCACTCTATCCAGCATATGTTCCATTCCGCTGTCTAATAGATTCGTACAACTAGCCCCACCTCAGCTTCTTTCTTGAAGTTTAATCCAGATAATGGTGTGCCACTTTCTGATGCCTATCTCTAGTATTACCTCGCACGTAGAGATTTGTACAACTAACCCCTCTGGAATACGCACTCGTCCCCCTCTCTCTTCCTCCTCATAGCTGAAAGAATACGATTAGGGAACGCAGCGGAAAGTAACGATTTAAAATTTTCCCATTGTATTCATCCAAGAATCGAACTCTAACGATAAAACAAATCAAACTTTAATTAAAAACAATAAATAAAGCTTACATGTTCCTTT
>JAESVK010065094.1:0-13116 GCA_017140935.1 Hamamelis virginiana
AAAATCTGCTCATTTATTTCCATGTTGTTTTTGAGTAGCTGGCAAAGTCCACATTAGCCAGTCACGTGAATTGGGACACGAGTTCGGATCGAAGTGGAAGGCATATGGTTTATTAATTTACATGCTTGAGGGAAAATCTGAAAATTATGTTAATAATTGTGCTATAGATGTATATATAATACTTTGATCAAATTTAATACACCATGTGTGGATTTGCGCCTGCCCTTCCCCCTTTAGGCTAGGGTACATTGTAAGGCGTTTGTGGAAGTAACTCACTGATTAAACAGACAACAAATATTCTATAACAATTTCTCCTACCACTGCTGTATCTGCCATCCCTTTATTGTCTTTCACCTCTTCACTGAGTACCAACCCTTTTGCACAAAATTTTCAATTGTTCCTTCATTCTCAGTATAATGAGTGAGCTCCCAACCAAACTGCTGATGACCTCAAACCTACAATTAAAAGCCTCTTTCTCTCTCTCTCTCAAGCCAGAGCTTGTGCAGGGAAAGACTCAGCATCTCCCACGGAGTTAAGGAATACTAGTTTCAGGGAACAGAGAATTGTTTATTTTTTAGGTGAATAGATAATGTTTATACCCATTAATTTAATTATGGTAACTATGTGGTTCAATAAGTTCTCATCCCATGCTAGCATCAGGACAACGGTTACTTGAAAAATAAATAAATTAGATTTTAATAATTTAGTTTGGATCATTTACTTAAATTTCTAGTATGGGTTTCAAGCTTTTCTGAGATGGAGGAATTAGGATTGTTGCCTACTCATGGAGGCTGGGAAGCTTACAGAGAAAAGATAATTGAATCGCACGATGATCATCTGAATTGTCACTGATCTGGCTTGGATCAGCAGGTGTTGGCTTCATGTTGATGGCATACACGTCAGCGGAAGTGGAGATCTTGCGGTTGAGGGAAAGAACGACCAAAGGGCTATTGTTTTGAGAAAAAAAAAAAAAAAGCCTTTAATGCTGCAAATCACTATTTGGGGGCCCAAAAATTTCATTTCCTGCGCTCTTTTCCCCAAATCTCAACAACCAATATTTCTCTCTTTTGGTGACAGTACCGCTGAATGTTCTTTGCATTCTCTCTCTCTCTCAGTCCCTCCTACTACTAAATGAAGGAATACATTTTCAGGTTCACTAGTGGATGCTCAAGCTCCTGTCATGATTTCAAGCCCCTCTCTCTCACACGCGCGCACACACTTTACAGACGTCATGTGGTTTAGGATAAAATGGACAGATTTGGGAAGGTTTTAGTGGGATGTAGGGGTGTCAAATTTGACCCATATCCATTAACCTGCCCATACCCACTTAATATTAATGGGTATGGGTCGATATATTTTAACAAATGGGTAATAAATGGGCCACCTATAAAAAATCCATTTATAAGTGGGCAATGGTGCCCATTGGGCTGATGATCAACCCCTTTCAAAAAAAGAAAGGCTAAGGTTAGGGGTGGGTTAGGGTTGAGCCACAAAATCATCATTATCCATTTAACTAATACCATGTCTTGACCCAACTATATCCATACCCATATATTATGGGTCTATTCAATCCACCAAAACATATATCATGGGTCGACCAGACCCACCAAACCATATAAAATTGGTTAACCCGTTTTATTTATTTAAATGGGTAATAAAATTGCTGCATTTAACAATAAAATTTAATGTCATATTTAAATTCTCAACAAAAACAACTCACTCTCTCTCTCTTCTATGTACAAATCTCGTTTAAGATCTCCTGATGCTGCTGTACAACATTGCAGCATAGCAGTTTCTGTATCTCCCAGAATGACAAATTTTATCTAATATTAATAGAATGACAAATTTTAAAATCTTTTATCTTTTTGAAAAATCAGCCTACTCGGTTATATTAACAAATACACTTGATGAAATTACTTCATTTGTATTTTAAAAACATTTGTCAAAGATATCATAGACTTTCACGTTATGATTTTATCTCATTTCATTATTATGAGGTATATTATCGAGTTAAAATTCTTTATTTTTTTCCCACCTTGTAGAAGACGTGGAAAAAAAAATTGACCTTGTGTGCCCTTATGTCAAAAAAACCATAGTTTTATATATTTTGGCATTTGGCGCTTCTGTAGGGTCAATTGTAGAATATATTTAAAAAAATCGCCCGTTGGATAAAATACTCATCTTTTGAATGTCATGCCTACCAAAAATCAAGATGATCCAATAGTTGGTTTTTGAAAAAAACAAAAAGGTTTTGTTTCACTATTTTTAAGTTTTGAAATTAAGATCTTAAGCTAATATGCCTAGCTTTTGATGTAATTAACATATCCAGATAAAAGCAATTGAAAAGAATGACCTCTTGTTGATAATGTGAATATTGATATAATTTAGATCTTGGTTATTTTAACTACCTAATATGGGAATATACTCGCAGTTTGGATTTTAATTTTAATTTTAATTTTAATTTTAATTTTATATTTATTTTTTTTGTCCTTCCTGTGAATCATCCATTGCCGTTCTATTCTAATAATTTTCAATTGCTTTTCAGGTGAAGGATAATATGGGATTATTCTGGATAAGATTTGTGCATAGAAGAGAGAAAGAGAATTGTTTTTGTTGAGAATTTAAATATGACATGTTAAATTTTGTTGTTAAATGAGATTATTTTATTTTATTTTTTTGTTGGCGTGTATATGCGTTAAAAAAAAAAAAAAAAAAACAACTTGTCGACCTATGATATATGGGTTAGTGGGTCGGGTTGGGTCGACCCATGATATATTGGTACGGGTCTAAATGGGTCAAGACATAGTACTAGTTAAATGGGTTATAAATGACTAATGGTCATTTTGTGGTCCAACCAATATTCGCCTATACCCACCAATTTGCCACCCTTAGTGAGATGGAAGGTCGGCCTTATATGTCCAATAATTTTTCAGTCATTCAAACCAATACCAATATTTGTTTAATGATTTAATTAAATAAATTGTATAGTGGTAAAGGCCAATGTGTGTCTGGTAGGCTAGGGTAGTACTATTTAGGAAACGTTGGACAGTCAACAATAAGTTTTAGGGGTAAATTGGCCGGAAGTCCCACGGTAGATACCTCATATGTGAAAAGTCTCGTCAATTTTTATTTTTATTTATTTATTTTTTTGCGAGAAGTCCTTTAGCAAGTTTCCCGACAAAAATGCCATCACTCTTTTTCTCTATTAATGCTGACGCTTTCTTTTTAAACCCATGATATTGTATATTTCTATTTTTATTGAGAGATAGAGAGAGAAAAAAAAGACGGGAAAGGAGAGATGCTTAACGCTGGAGAGAGAAACACATTGATGATTGATGCTGCAAATCTGTTATTTTTCATCACAAGACAGAACATGAGAGGAGAAATAATGAAAGAAAGAGGATATAGATAGAGAGAGAGAGATATGGAGGAAGAGAGCGAGGGTCACCAGTGCAGCCATCAAGAAGAAGAAGAAGAAGCTCAATAAACTCCTCCATTTTTTTGTGATTTATGCAGTTATTCTTGCATTTTCTGTTATTTGATTTTTTAAAAGAAGAAAAAGCCTCGGGGAAGATAGGAGAAAAATAGATCGAAGTCCACACAGTGATTCGCTGGAGATGTAGCTCGCCAGAGATCTTATTCGCCTCAAGCTCCGTGGTTGTTGCACCATTGAGCACTAGATCACGATGTTCCGCATTTGGTTTGCCTCACACCAGATTGCGATGTTGCAGCAATTGTCTGAGATATGGCATGGACTCAAATCTATGGACGCTGGCTGTGGCATGTCTGACGACGAGATCTCTTGTGGCAACAACAGGAGGTTTCGGCATCGGGAATGAAGCATAATTGTAGCATTTTCTTTTCTTATTTATCTGTCTGCATGCCACATCATGGTGTAACATTTCCTATTAAAAGTTCAACGGGTTCAATTACTCCAATTAGAGACATGCATGAAGGTAGTAGAAGGATAATCAGAGGCTTACTTTAGAGCAGGGATGCACGGCCAAGTCATCTTTTGTGGTCCAATCTGAGCTATTTTCTGTCGCGGTAGAAGCTCTCTGTTCTTCTTCCTCTATCTTTTTCTTTTTCTTCTTCTTTTCACTGTGGTATGGATCATAACACAGTGTAAATGTTTTCATGTTCTTCTAAAAAAAGGACAATGATGTAGAGAATTTTAAAAAAAGAGGGACGGTGAAAATAAAAAACACAGTGAAAACATTAAACAATGATAGTAAAAATACTAAAAAATGAGAGAAATTATAAAAAAAAAATGTAGTAAAATAAAATAATAAAGATAGTGAATACCAAAAAAATAGCTGCTGTGAATTGTTGCTAACTATACTATATTACATATTGAAATTAAAAGCATATATATATAGAGTGGTTGGATGTTAGAATTTAAACGACAATAAAGAGAGAGAGAGGACAATGAAAATAGTAAAAATGCGATAGGACAATGAAAACACTTAACATGCTGTGAAAACACTCTAAAACTGCATGGAATTCAATGTGTTGGGTGTTTTCACTGTGTTGTGTGTTTATTTTCACTGTGTTTTTCATGTATTTTCACTGTGTTGGGTGCTTTCACTGTGTTAGGGTATTTTTACTGTGTTGGGTGTTTTTATTGTGTTGAGGGTAGTTTTACCATTTTAAAAAATATTTTAAAAGATTAGGACTCTTCTTATGAAACAATTCTTAAATGGGACTTTATGAAGGAAAAAAGTAGTAGGATGACTTTTCGCATTAAGATTTTCTTAAGTAGTACCTTTCACCAATTTCCCATAAGTTTAATTAGTACAAAGGATCAAGAAGAAACATTTCAATAAAAGAAGTATATCAAAGAAGTACTTTCAAGTATCTCACCGATTATACTATTAGAACTCAAGAAACAATTTCTTTTAGACAATTAATGATTATGAAACTGTATGTCTTCTTAACAAAAGAAGGATTATACACAGGAATGGTACAAGTTGTAGCCAAACCGCGCACAAGAGAAGAATTAAACATGTCTTTAGTTGCGGCACTTAGAGGTTGTAGACTTGTCACTTTTTAAAAATAAATTAAGGAGCAATGTAAGTTGGTTTACATGAAACTTCACAATATCCCTAGCAAGTTACTAACAAAGTCAAAAGAATTGTTGAATATGTGGATGGAAGTATTGATTTGAGATTTTCTTCAACATTCTTTAGGCTTCCTTTCAGAACATCACAGCCTAACAACAATGAATACTTAAGAGCTTCTTGATCTTTAATACCATCAAGAATATTTGAGCATAAAACACCATGTTAGAGATATGCCCTAAAACCAATCCTAAAGAGCATATCTATTTCATATTATATTAATTAGAAGGTATAAATTGTCTTATATATTTAATTATATATATGATAAAGTCCATGAATAAATGATAGGAGAAATATACATCTCAAGTTGTTGAGATAGAGAGACTGATATTTCTCATAAACATTTATTCTAAACGGTTCCTGCTCATAGGTCTATTAAAGAGGACCTTTTATAAACCACTAAGAGTAGCACAAGATTTAAACTAACTCCATTGGGAGGATAGGTAGTCTTTCCTATCAGTGTAGTGACACTTTAGTTAATCTGTGGGTGTATATTAGAGAATATGTACACTGAACTTGATCTACTAGAATGTTCCTATGGAGATCAAGTCAAAAGGAATATTCTTTTATTACGTCCATTTAATTGGTAATCCTTAGACCTAAGACACCATAGATATCTTATACATAGGTTACTAGGGTTTAATAGTATCTCGTACAGCCTCTATGCTTGCCCGTAAAAAGTGTTGTTTAAACCCAAGCGTAGGATATATCTGATGCAAGGATAGTAATTCATGGGAGTACCCATGGTCATATCCATAGGGATAGGGAGTCGAGAAAAATTACAAATCCCTTTGAAAATTGTTTAGATTCGAGAGAAAGAAAATAAAATTATGTGGTTGGATTTGAGAGTTGTTTATTCTAAATGCATAAAAGTTAAAGAATATTAAAATAATGAAAATAAAGAACTAGGATTTAGAGTTCAACTTGCCCACATCCTTGGTTCTAATTTTTCACACTTGTTTTACTCATCCAAATACATTGAAGAATGATCTGGATGGGTTATTTAGCAATGAAACCCAAACATTTACACGCTCAGATTACATTGAAGAATGGTCTGAGCGGAGGATTTTGCAATAAAAATCATCCCTCTTGAAGATTTTAGGATATTAATGATAAACATTTATTTAAACATTTTAATAAACACTTGAAATGCTTTCAGCGCTAAGAATCACCTGTGCCAAGAAACCCTGTCTACGGATGGTAAAAGCTAGTCAATCCTTGTGGATATGAACAAATACAGTGTTATCATCAATATCCAAATCTATCAAGCTAGGCATTAGTGTGGAAAATTATTTACCTTGGATGTGAGTCAAGAATCCCCCATCAATCCCAACTGTTTAAGCTTAGCTACCCACAGATTAAATGGGAAATAAACTGAAGAACTTGAATCTGAAATTGAAAAGTATGAAATTAAATTTCATAAATTGAAAATACATAAGGGTGTTCTAATACAAAGAAATTAGACAAGAAAATGAAATTACAACTGAAAATAAACTAATGACTAACTAAACTATTCTGTAGAAATTAAAAGAAATTAAGAAGGATGGAAAAGAAAAGAAAAATAAAATTCCTAAACTAAGATATGCTAAAAGAAAAAAAAATGGAAAATCAAGAGGAGAGGGTGTGGAGAAGAGAGGAGGAGTTGTCCAGGAAGCCAACAAAAAGTATATATAAGGTTTGAAAGGAAATTTCAAAAATGCCCTCCAAAGGGCTTGCTTAATGGTGAAGTAAAATTCATTACCGATGGTGCGAATTAGAGCTATCGGTAATGCATGGCTACAGAATTCGGAAATTTAAGAATTGATGCATCATTACCGATAATGTTAATTGGCACTATCGGTAGTAGTGCAATTCTTGGACAAAATGAGATTGGATGCATGCTAGCATTACCTATAGTCCAAAATGGAACTATCGGTAGTGCATGCTTGCTGGAATTTGATGGGCCCAAAATGCCATGGAGCATTACCTATAATGCTTAAGCTACTATAGATAGTGAAGATTTGCTCAGTAAAATGCTACGACTTCAAATGCTTGTATCTTTCTCGTCCGGAGTCGAATTTTGATGATCTTTATATTGTTGGAAAGCTTGAGAAGTCTATTTTCTAACCATGGTGGTCTCATAGTCTGATTCAATCTGGAGAAAATCAGTTTTTGGAATTACTCCGATTGGTTGCATTTTGCACTTCTTGACTTCATTTGTCCATATCTCCTAAACCATTTGGAATTTGGCTTTGAAATTTGATATGCGGCATCAAGACACACTTAGAAATATGTCATAAAAGTCCTATGACTTTTAAAGACTTCCAAGGCTTGAATCCAAACTCTCTCTTTAAATGCAAAAACATCCACTTTATGGCATTTTACCTACAAAATGGCAAAAACAGTAAAAACCATTATAACTATATATTCACTAATATTATGGCTAAATTATGCACAATATGGTGGGAATAATGCTATAAAAATATGCAAATACATGATGCAATCACACCCCCCAACTGGAACCTTGCTAGTCCCTAGCAAGAACTAGCATAAAAACAAAAGCTAAAAATAAACGAAACCTAACTACACTTTCACAGGAAATCTCGATTGCATTTAACTTATGCAACAACCCTTTAAACCCCTAGTGGACGAGTTGAAGTCTCGTGAGGGTTTGTAGAAATGACACCCACAAACATGAAGAAAAAGTACATTCCCCTTATTCACACATGTTAAGAACAAGCTTCAATATAATTAGCATGCATAGAAATCTATCTTCTCATAAGTTATGCAATGGTTTGAACTAGTTTTGCATAGATAAAATTCTTGTGTTAGTGATGAAAACCATTCAAATAAATTCCAAACCATTGAATGCACCAAGCTTAAGCTGAAGAAATGGGAACAAAGAGAAACACAACGAAGAGATGGATAAATTAAAAACGAACATGAGAAATTATATATACAAAAGATGCACTAACATAATTGGAAAATTGGAAAATGGGAAAATAAACAACAACACACATATACGCAAAGGATAGTAAAATTGCAACAAGAGTTAAATGTTTAGCACATAAAACTCTTCATTTTTACCTTCATTCTCATACATATCATATGTTTTTGAGCCATAGTTTGGTTTAAAACAAGTATTTTTGATTCTTTTGGTGTTTTTGTCCACTCGCAGGTAACTTGGTTCTTTTCCCACATTGTTGACGTGTTTGAACGAAGATTGAAGTCGCCGGTTGCCGTTTGAAGCCCACGAGCATGTTTCCCTGCTTATGTGTGATGTTTATGCATGGTTCTCTCCCGAAGCCTACCAAAACCTTGTTTTCCCCTTCATCTCAGCTCAGAGAACTCTCCAACACTCTCCCTAAGATCATTCAATGTCGCTCGAAGGTTCGAATGAAGCGGGGTTCAATGTTTGAAGGCTCGATCGCTCGAAAATGCCAAATATGATACATTTTGGGTTGTTGCACACTTGAGGACCGGTCTCAGCATATTGGGACCAGTACCACTCTAACAGAGGGGAAGTAGGACCGGTCCCAGCTTAAGTGGTACCGGTCCTAGGCTTGTTCAGCAGCCTGGTTTTGGTGAAAATCCCTAATTTCTCTTGGGTATTCTTGTCATTTCACCTCTAGTTCGAGGGAGCCTCAATGAGAAGTATAAAAAGAGTACTTAGTAGCTGGGTGGAGAGTCTTGACTTGTTTTCATTTGGTTCTAGGGTTTAGTTTAGGTTTAGCTTAGTTTTCTTCTTGCTTTTGATGTAATCTTGATAGTTTAGGTTGGTTTTCACTCTTCTTTTGTTGTTCTCACCTTGTAACCCTAGTTTAGGTTGTTTTCTTCTTTTTAATCTCACATTTGTAAGGTACATTTCAGTTGGTTAATGAATAGATAGCATTTATTCCTTTTGTTTAGCATTTATTACTTTTGTATGGTGCATTCATCCTCTTTAATGGAGAGCTAAGCAACCAAGGTGGGTTCTATGGTGTAGTTCTTCTCCAAATCCTAGGTAAATGTGTGTTTCTCATTTCAAGAGCTTAAATGTTTGTGGAATGTTGCTTTATTACTCTCTCATCTTGTGAATCCTTGTAGTGTCATATTCCTGACCAATGTATTACCAGTAAGTTGTTGTATATTGGTTGATGAGCATATATGAACACTACATGTTTGTGAAAATGCCTATGTGAGTATTTAGTCTCATTCCATCATTTCTTTTACCCTTTATGAACTTCTATTGTCAAACACTCCATTCAAGACCATAGTTCAAATGGATTCTTAAATGTGCGTTGGATGAGACACCATTTACCTTAGGCTAAGAGAGAATGAACCCATAGGACCCATCCTCTTTTACCTACAAGTTTTCATACATACTTCTTGCCATTAACTTGGCACAAATCACTTTCAATCACAAACCAAACCCATATTTTACTCTTGCTTTTGCATTCATTAGGTAGCATGACCTAAGAATCACTAGAGCCTATTCCACTCCCCGTGGATATGACCTAGGTACTCTCTAGTTTCATTGCTTGACGATTATAGGACTCTTATGCTTGGGAATCTCATGCCGCACACATCATTTTACGTACAAGCATTAAACATAGACAATTCATGGAATCAAATAGGTTTTTATTTGGTTCAAAAATGCCTTTAGGTTCAAAGATGGACAACAACATGAAATGTGATGGTTTTACAACTTGGTATAGGTTATCTACCCAACCATCACATAAACACAAAGCCTAACCTATAACATAAGACTACATTCATAACAAAAACAAACTAAACTAAATACACAAAACTACCCAAACAAAATAAAACAAGTAAACTTAACCCACAATAACAAAAACATTGTGCCAACCAATTGTAGTAGAAGAAACTCTTGAGTTCATAGGAAATGGGAGTGAAAAGCTTTGAGGGTTTTGCTAATTGCAAATTTTTTTTTCTTCTTTCATTTTTCTCCTTTTTTTCTCCCTTTTTTTTTTGCTTTTGATTTTTTTGAAGATTGCATTATTCAACCTTTTCATCACCAATATTATAAACTTCATTTCCCTTCAAATGATAATCAGCCCAAACTTGAGATTTGACACACATAACACTGAGACACAAATGTACAAAACTAAACAACTTTAACAATAACTTCACAAATCATCCAAGAACTAAACTACCTAACCTCTACCCTTAGGCCTCCTAAGCTGGCCAAGAAAAGGAAACCTGAAGGCTCAAAATTAGGTGCTAGCGGCAATATAAGAAGAAAGAATTTAGGCTCAAATAGTCAAATAAGGCCTATAATCATTTTCCATGAATCACAAATGTTTAAATAATGCGCACCAATACTATCAATCATGCATATGCTAAACAAATGGTGTAAACAATGGGAACGATGGTAATGGAACGAAAAAGAAGAGAGAAAAACACAAAGGTACATGGAAAGATCACAAAAAGTACAAACAAGAACTAAAAAACTAAAGCAAGGCATTCCTTGATTCAAAATGTATCATAAATGATTTGTGCATGTGCATTAATAGGAAATCATCTACACAAAAGCATATGCTGAAAACAAGGCATGACTTGGAGATTTATAGATTCACATAAGCATACACACATTGAAACATGTTCAAAAAAATAAAGTGAGCAGGGGAATGACTGTAAAATCGAAAAAATTAAACAAAAACTACCTAAATGTGAACAAAACTACATGTGTGAACAACAAGTGTAAACCTCTCTCCCCAACTTGAAATGTGCATTATCCTCAATGCATACAATGATAAGCATTAAAGACACAGTGAAAATGAGAGAAGGAGCAAAATCACCTGTATGTGTTTTTCATGATTTCCTCAATCACCTATGAGAATGGTTAGAATGCTCACAATAACAATAAAATAAAAATTAAGAAAGAAAAGAAATGCAAAATGACTAAATAAGAAAGATAAAATCTATTATATACAACCTACTGTACACATATCCTGTCCACCAGGATCAAAAACAGTTCGAATTTGCTTCCTCTTTTCTAAACCCTCCTCAATTGAGTTCCCAATAGTAGAGAACTCAATCAAGAAGTTGGGAGCAACTTCTGCCACCTCATCCTTATGAATGCCGAAAATGTAGGGCATTGGAGTGAAGTCAAGCGCAGGTGGTTTGGATTTAAGGGATGAAAAGTCCTCTACAAAAGAGGAAGGGGTTGACTCCTCAAACCGAAGAGGTGCCCACTCTTTTGTTTCTAACTCATCACTTACCTTTATCTCAACAAAATTGTTTTTTAAAACCTGATACTCATCACACACATTAGGATTGACAAGTGACTCATTAGGAAAGTCATTTAAAAAATTATTTTCAAAATTCCTAGTGTGTGTGATTTCTTGGAAGTGCTCAATATGATCATTCATGCTATTAGAAACTTCATCATTTGGTTGAACTTGAAAATTTTTTTGTGGTTGTGGAGGAAACTTATCTTCTTCTTGAAGCACAACCAATGACTTTGTCAACTCAATAAGTACGTTTCAAATTTCATCAAGTTGGGTTTTAAAATGATCACTTTGCTCTATTTGACTTTGCATAAATTGTAGCAAAGTGTCCTCCAAGTTCTCTTGAGATGATTGCATGAATTTTAGAAAAGTGGCCTCCAAGCTCTCTCGAGATGGTTGGTAAAGTGAATGGTCCATTTCATTGGATGGTGGGGCATAACTTTGGTTTGAGTGTGAGTCAGACCCTTGAAATCCTTGACCATAATAATAGGAGGATTGACCATTGTACTCGGAGTTTGATTGGTTTTGAGCGGGATAATAACCCTGTGGCTCTTGAGGATTAACCTCGTAACTAATGCTCCAAGCAAAAGTAGGGTAATAGTCACTATCTCATTGCATTGGAAAGATTGGTCTTAGAATTTCTAATAATTTTCTTTTATATATTTTTTTTACTCCTAATGGTAATTACAAAGTTTGAACAACTTTCAAAGTGAAGAAAACTTACTGGACTTGCAATGCGATTGCAAGTTACCTCTAGCTCCTTCTGAATTTGCTGTCTTTCACCTGTTGCCTATCCCCGGCAAAGGCGCTAAAAATGTTTGCCCGTAAAAAGTGTTGTTCAATCCCAAGCGTAGGATCTATCTGTTGCAAATATAGTAATTCATGGGAGTACCCATGGTCATATCCACAGGGATAGGGAGTCGAGAAAAATTACAAATGCCTTTGAAAATTGTTCAGATTCGTGGGAAAGAAAATAAAATCATATTGTTGGATTTGAGAGTTGCTTATACTAAATGCATAAAAGTTAAAGAGTATTAAAATAATGAAACATGTCTTTAGTTGCGGCACTTAGAGGTTGTAGACTTGTCACTTTTTAAAAATAAATTAAGGAGCAATGTAAGTTGGTTTACATGAAACTTCACAATATCCCTAGCAAGTTACTAACAAAGTCAAAAGAATTGTTGAATATGTGGATGGAAGTATTGATTTGAGGTTTTCTTCAACATTCTTTAGGCTTCCTTTCAGAACATTACAGCCTTACAACAATGAATACTTAAGAGCTTCTTGATCTTTAATACCATCAAGAATATTTGAGCATAAAATACCATGTTAGAGATATGCCCTAAAACCAATCCTAAAGAGCATATCTATTTCATATTATATTAATTAGAAAGTATAAATTGTCTTATATATTTAATTATATATATGATAAGGTCCATGAATGAATGAGAGGAGAAATATACATCTCAAGTTGTTGAGATAGAGAGACTGATATTTCTCATAATCATTTATTTTAAACAGTTCCTGCTCATAGGTTTATTAAAGAGGACCTTTTATAAACCACTAAGAGTAGCACAATATTTAAACTAACTCCATTGGGAGGATAGGTAGTCTTTCCTATCAGTGTAGTGACACTTTAGTTAATCTGTGGGTGCATATTAGAGAATATGTACACTGAACATGATCTACTAGAATGTTTCTATGGAGATCAAGTCAAAAGGAATATTCTTTTGTTACGTCGATTTAATTGGTAATCCTTAGACCTAAGACACCATAGATATCTT
>JAESVK010065095.1:0-14918 GCA_017140935.1 Hamamelis virginiana
CATAAACAATCATTTCTTTAAACTGTCAAATTATATGCCCATTCACTTAGTTAATAACATCGACAATAAGTTATCCAAATTCTCACATTTGTCATGGTTTGTCAAAAGTAAAGCATTTCCATTTGAAATCATTTAATAACATTTAAAACATGCCACACAGTATGTACAGTTCATAAACAGTTATATTCCATGTATCTATTTGTCAAACAGTAAAAATAGTAAAGTTCACAAGTATTTATAAATCATATCATCAAGAAGGTGTTTAAAGTTCATATTGTTCTCAAAACAGTTGTAAAATAGATATATCATTATTAAAAGTAAAAGGTTACTTATCCCTACCTCAAAGTCTCAGTGTATCCAACCCTTTGCGGCTCCATGAGCCTCCCAAATACAAAGCTTAATGCACCCCAATGCAAATGGTTCTCCAAAGAACCTCCCAACACTAGAAACAAGCAAATAATACAAGCAAAGGAATCACAATCAACACGAAGATATGCAACTTAAAAGCAACACCAAAGACTCCCAAAATCTCCCACTTGATACCTTAAGACTCAAAACCTCAAAATACTCAACAGAAGGCCCACGAACTTCTAAGGTACAATTTCAAGGAAGGGAAAACAAAATGAAGGAGTTAACAGAGGAAAAGTATGAAGAAAAAGACAAAATGAGAGGTCCCCTATCGATAGGCTTATCGATAGGAACTAATACCTATTGATAGGATTTGTAACCTATCGATAGGTATCCCTCTCAAGACCAAAATTCTGCAAACCGAGGTGCGCACCTATCGATAGGGGTCACCTTCCTATCGATAGGGCACCCTCGAAAATGCCTAGTAATGAGCAGCAGTGAGTACAACTCCCCAAAAACTTGTCAAAACCCCACCAAATCGAAATCCAACCGTTCAAAACATAGATTGACCCAAAATAAACTCATACAACTTGAAATCCGACTGAAAACTCAAAATCCAACGGTGAAAATGATAAAACCACAAAGTTTTAGCCATAAAACCCACATAAACCCAAAATATGGTTTAACACCCAAACAAGCTATAAAACCCCAACAAAATACTTCGAGTTAGAATTGAATACACACGTGAAACCTTCCAAATTCATACATGACCAACGAAGCCTCCAAAATCACAACTTTTAAATATAAACCCCTTAAAACCCATTTTGACATCAAACCATCCAAAACTACCATAAAGTCTTTAACAATCCACAAAACTCAACCCATTCTACTCAAAAAACACCCATCAATCCTTCCCCAAACTCCACACATCATAATATCACAAAACCCAACTTCAAAATCCAATAAATGATACTCAAAGGAGAGGAAAAGAGGAAAAGAAGAGAAATAAACAAATAGGAAGCCAAGCCTTACCTCCACTGGTGACGGCAACAGTCCGACGACCTCCGGTAATGCTCCCTCTCTCTCTCATTCGAACTCCTTCTCTCTCTCGGTCTCTCTCCCTCTCTGCCGAAATAAGGAGAAAGAAAAGAAAGAAGGGGTTTTGAACCCTTTAATATGCCTAATGGCAAAACCGTAAATATTTTTTTTTTTTGAAAAAAATCAGTAAAATATTAATATAAAAATGGAAATAAAAATTTTGGTTATTACAGAAATGATTTTGAAAGCAATTGGTTAGTGGATTTCAAAACCCTAATTTGGGCTCGGCAGGCCAAAAACAACTAATCTGTTGACTCTCTTAAAAATTTGATTTTGTTCAATGCACTTTTACTTCAAACATTTCTCAAAACATGGAGAATCGAATCACGGTTGTTTTGGTTCTTGAATCGTCGAATTTGGACTTGAAACGAGCCTGAAAAGCCGAAACCGGATCGAAATAGGCTGAGACAGACCCACAAATTGAAATCTTTGCACCAGGGCCCGATGAACATCCCCCTAGGGACGGCTAGCTGTCCATGGAGGATGTCCAACCGTCCTAGGGTGGATGGTCACCCGAGCCTGGTTCTGCAGATTCACCAATTTTTGATTTTTTAGAGTTTTATTCTCTTTGAAACTCTTTCAAACTCTCTTTGGATCAGTTAACATGACTTTGGGGACTTTGGAAGACTCATTTAGGACACTTGGATCATTCCCTAGGGTTTTAATGAGAGCCATTGATCGAATTGAAGCCTCTTCTATACATACCTCACTTATAAACTAGTTTAAAAAAAATGAATTTTGGGAAAAGAAACTTTGAGCACTTGAACCAGCCCCTTAGAACCCTAGCTACGAATTCGGAGGCCATTGGAGCTTGAAGAAGATAGCTAAGGAAGAAGAAGACTAAAGGTATATTTGAATACACCATTGTTCTTGTATCGATGTTTTACATAATATAATTAGGAATTAGCTTGTTTAGAGTAGTTTGGTTTTCTGTAGAATGTATGAGTTGATTCTTCTAATTCTATATGCATAATGTAGAGTAGAATTTCATGTTAGGAGTAGGTATGCATGATGTAGAATAGGTTTTAGTTTAATGCTTGCATGGTAGTGGTCTTATAGATGCATATAGGTTTCTGTTTTGAGTTTTATAATATCTCTAACATGTTTGAATGCTACTTCATGATGAATATAGTCTTCTTCTTTGTTTTAAAGCATGATAATTTCTATATGAATGTTGTGAGCATGTGTAGTAGTTCTTTGTATGTTTAGAATGCATGATAGAATTGGTTTAACATATATGATTTTATGTTTTTATATAGGAATGCATATTAGTAATAAAGTTTGAGTCCTTTGCATATTGCTACCATGTCAGGATGATTAGAAGTAAGGTCATGCATTGTTCTTTCATAGATAGCATTGTTACTATTCTTAGTTACTAAGGTTTATCACATAGAATGCTTAAGTGTGGATTGAGGGAGCATGCTATGGTAAGTTTCTCCCCTTGTGATAAGTGTTATTAATTTAAGCATGATTATGATGTGATTTCTTGATTGTCTTGCATAGTGTTTTAGCATGTTATTTTAGTATGCATATTAGGTTGCATATTAGTCATTCTCACTTTTTTTTATTTGTTATTTTCATGGGCTTTAATTCATTTTAAAAGGTACATTCAAATCTGTCCAGAAATTGAAAGTACCTTTAAACTGTATTAAGAGTCATTTTTAGGATCAAATTCAACTTAGAAATATGCCTAGGTTCACATAGTTGAATTAGTTTGTATTTAGAAGCATTTTCATGCATTGTATTAATTGTTGTGTTGCATTTTTCATGCATTTTCCAGAATTTCCAGCATGCATTATTTTAGTATTCTAGGTTGTTTAGACTAACTTAGGTTGTAGTTAGGGACTCTAGGTTAGGGGAGCCACTTGGCTCCACTTAGGATTCCCCTTTATTGTAGGAATTACATCAAATTAGGGATTCTAGCTTGTTTAGGAGTCGATTTTCAAGAGAGTTTCCCAATGAAATTGGAATTTAAGAAGTTGTTTCGGGATGAAACTCCCACTTTGAAGGATAAAGTATTTTAAACAAAAACAAACTCTCGAAGAGAGCGTCTTAGATAAGGTAGAATGCCTCTGATAGTGTAGTTCACTATAATAGGAGAATCCTAGGTATTCGAACTACGATTGACTTTGATCTCTGTCAGGATACTTTGATCTCTGTCAGGATACTGATAAAGTACGTAGGCAGCCAATACGGCGCAAGTCCAATCTTAGCTTGACTGTATGTCTCCTAAGGTCTTTAGGATTGTGTTTGCTTTCTTAGTATTTATTATTATTATTTATGTATTTGTGAAAACCCAAGTTTTTAAAACATTATTTTAATGATTTTTGAAAAAAAAAAAAAAGTTTTCCACTTATTTACAAAACTGCCATTTAGGCATTTTAAAACAAAACCACCCTATTCCCCTTCTTCATTTTCGGCAGCCAGGGAGAGTGAGAGAGAGAGCTGAGGTCGAGAGAGAGAAGGAGAACCAATCCGTGAAGCTTGATGCCGCCTTTTCGTCGGATCGAGGTAGGCATGAGTATTCCTTTAGTTTCCTTCTTCTTCTTCTCCTTCCATTTTCGTTTTCCTTGAAGCCATTTATGGGTTTGATTGTGAAACTTGTGTATATGAGAAATGGTTGGTTGTGAGGGCTTGATATTGGTAGATCGGACTTTATTGAGTATGGTTTGAAGGGTTTTTGTTAAGAAAATGTGGGTATTTTGTGTATATGTGTTGTTTTGGGGTTATGTGGGTTTTATACCTAAAACCTTGTGGTTTCTCAAATCGTATCGTTGGATCTTTGTTATTTTGTGGATTTTGGTAGAAATGGGCTCATGTGTAGTAGACCTACGTTTTTGTGTTTGGATTTTGAGTAAAATGTAGGAATGATGAGTTTTTGGTATAATGGGTGTTTTGATAGATGTAGAACACCTATCGATAGAAGATGCTCACTGACCACAAAATTGTTAGACTTCGAAATGTTCTATCGATAGCGAAGATTTGTCTATCGATAGACTTTCCTATCGATAGATAGACAGCCTATCGATAGATGGCTCTTTTCTTTTCCTTTTTCTCACCTAGTTCAATTTGACTCTTTTTTAGTATTATGAGAATGTTTCTTACTTGTCATTTCAGATATGGGGAACCCATGGGAAGATCATTATGCATCGTAGCTTGCATTTATTTGTAAGAATCGGTTGGAGATTTAACTTTTGAGGTAGGGATACGCATATTCTTACTAATACTGATGATAGATTTGATTTAAAACTAAACTTGTGATGATGAACCTGAAAACTATTTGAAAAGCCTTGATGCATAATTCCTCTATTCATTTTATGAAATGTTATGCGGTTAGAATGTGCAAGTATGCCATGTGATTGTGATATATTGACATGATGCCATGATTTATCTATTTTATGTCATGCGGATTATATGTGTGGATATGTTTGAGACAGAGTCAGAGAATACTCCTCTGTCGGTTGTTATGATGATGATATGGATAGAGTCAGAGAATACTCCTCTATCGGATATGGGTTATGATGTTTTGGATAGAGTCAGAGAATACTCCTCTATCGGTTGTGATTATGATGGTTTGGATAGAGTCAGAGAATACTCCTCTATCGGTTGTGGTTATGATGAATGGGAAAGAGTCAAAGAATACTCCCCTTTCATATGGAACATATTATACATGAATCATGAGCATAAATGATATTAGTATTTGTGAAACTCTGATATAGTACTTGTGGATATTTGTATGATTCTTGAACTGCATATACTTGATGATTGTGAAATTTGAACCATTTTGATTTATGCATCAATATTATCATTGTTAGTTAAGAATAGTATTTCTACTGAGCTAGTGGAAGCTCACCCCTGCTTTTATGCAGCAGATTCTCAAGATAGCGTAGCTGGTTCGTTGAGACTGAATTCTTTTCCTTTGGTGTTAGGACTGGCAGTGTTCTGGGCACTGGTTCAGAGGAACAGATAGATTTGTTTGTAGACTGTTATTTTTGGACTGTTAGTTATATAATATTCTACCTATGTGCCAAGGATGTTGGCACATTATTACATATTGCGGATATATTTTACTATATGTATTTGACGCTTGGGAACATTGCATGTTGAACACTCTCGCATTTCACTTTTGTTATATAAATCCTTTTTATTTCTGTGTGGAAATATGGATGAGCTTATCAGGTTGTATCCCTAATTGACACGTGTTGACCTACCCGAGAGGGTCCTCAGTAGCGTCAGTTTAGGGCGTTACAAAGTGGTATTAGAGCTCATTAGTAGGTCCATCATGGGATTCATGCATTGCATGTAGAGACGAATGTAAGGACATAGAAATAGAGGATAGTTCATGCATTATGATTTGTGTGATGGGTAGCGACATTCTAGAAAGGGTTTGTGTTTTTACGTGCTAACTTTGAACTTGACTGTGTGCGATCTTTCTGTGAAAAGGAGAAATGGATAATAGAAGGAGTACACGCCGTACTTCTGAAACAGGAGAACCCTTAAACGCATCTCAAACTCCAGAAGAGGGTGGAGAGATTCATAACCTCCTACGAGAAATGACTTCTGCATTTAGGAGATTTTCAGGGAGCAGTGCCACAGGTAATGCAAAGGGAAGAAGGTCACAAGCATTAAGGGACTTCCAGTGACAGAATGCACCGGAGTTTAGAGGTGGTTCAGATCCATTAGAAGCTGACAGATGGTTGGATGAAGTATTCCAGTTATTTGAGACTGTTGGAACCCCCGCAACTTTCAGGGTGAGTTTTGCCACTAATTTATTTAGGGGCGATGCTGTTACTTGGTGGGCAAGCGTTCGAACTAACCCAGAACGAAATGTCGCTAGGATGAATTAGGATCAATTCAAGGATGTGTTTAAAGGTAAATATGTACCACCAGCTTTCCAAAGAGTTAAGGAAGAAGAATTTTTGAGATCACACTAGCGAGATATGACTGTATTGGAGTCTGAAGCCAAGTTTATGGAGTTATCTCGATATGCTGGTGCATTAATTGCCACAGAGTCTGCGAAGGCGAGGAGATTTGAGACAGGGTTGAGGCTTGATATTCGAGAGAAGTTAGCTCCGCTTATGCTTACCACTTATGCTGGAGTTACTGAACGTGCTTTTGTTATAGAAAAGAGTAACTTGGAGATTCAACGACTTTGAGGAACTCAATCTAGAAGACAGAAATCGGGAAGAGGATCAGGGAGAAATTTCAGCAGGGGACAAGGATTTGGGCAAGGATCAAGTTAGGAACAAGAGAATGTTATGGCACAAAATTTTTCTCAGGGTTTAGGATATGCTCAGGGCTATGGTCAAGGTTACAGACAGGATGCTGGGGGAAATCAAGGAAATTATGGAGCTCAGCGTAGAGTTGGGAGATGAGGTAAAAGTTCGAATAGTGGCTCCAGTGCTAGTTCGGGATCCTCAGGAGGTCGATCCAGGAATTCACCCTATCAGCGCCCAAGTCAATCTGGCGGCAGAGGTGGAGTTCATGATGAGAGTGGGAAGTTGATTTGCTATTCTTGTAGGAATGAAGGGCACATTCGTCGAAATTGCCAATTTTCAATTGATGACACCCCCACTTTTCAAACCCCACAGTCCCAGCAGTACCCTCCATATCCTCAATCTCAAACATTTTAGTTTCCTCAGTATCAAGCACCTCAGCAGCAGAATTTTCCACGGCCATCTTATCAAACGGGTCAATTCTGCCCTTTTTCCTCCGATCCAAGACCAGTGCAGCAACCACAGACGTCTCAGCAAACTTCGTCGAGTCGTCAACAGCAGAATCAGTTGAATAGAGATAGAGAACGAGGTCAGAACGCAGCGGGTCAAGCTTTCGCCATGGTTCCTCCTAATACTGGCCCCACTAATGAAGTTGTTGAGGGTATGTTTTCTCTCTATAATTCTTGGGTTCGTGTGTTATTTGACTCGGGTTCTACGGACTCTTTTATAGATATGGATTGTGCTCTCCATTTGGGGTTATCTTTTCAACCCTTGGGTTATTCTTTGAGCGTGTCGACGCCAGTGGGTATGGACGTAGATGTGGAGTTGGTTTGTCTGTCATGTGATGTGATTATAGAGGGTCGTAAGTTATACGCTGACCTTATTGTTCTACCATTGTTTGGGTACGATGTTATTTTGGGAATGGATTGGTTAGCCAATTACAGGGCTTTGGTTGATTGTTTTCAAAAGAGAGTTACACTCTTTTTGCCTAATAGTGATAGCGTTTGCTATGTTGGGGATAGAGGTAGATCCACTATGTTTCCCCATAGCAAGAAAAGCTTCAAGCGTTCTCAAGCTTGTGTATTTGTTAATGCGCTAGCTTCTTTGGACTTGGATGTTTCTGACTCCACAAGTCTAATGGGTGTTCCTATCGTGAGGGAATATCTTGATGTTTTTCCAGATGAGTTACCAGGTTTGCCGCCTCATCAGGAAGTAGATTTTTCAATAGAGGTTTATCCTAGTACCGATCCTATCCATCTTCCTTTTTATAAGATGGCACCGGTAGAAATGAAAGTTTTGAAGGTTCAGTTAGAGGAATTGGAAGCTAAAGGATTTATCAGGAATAGTCATTCACCCTGGAGTTCTCCTGTACTATTTGTGAAAAAAAAAAGATGGTTCCTTGAGATTATGTGTGGATTACAGGAAGTTGAATGAAGTTACTGTGAAGAATCGTTATCCCCTTCCTCGTATTGATGAGCTGTTTGATCAGTTGAAGGATTCGTGTTACTTCTCTAAGATCGATTTACGATCAGGGTATTATCAACTTCGAGTTAGAGAAGAAGACATATCTAATACTGCATTTAACACTCGTTATGGGCTGTATGAATTTCTAGTCATGCCTTTTGGTCTGACCAATGCCCCAGCTGCATTTATGGACTTAATGAATAGGGTGTTCCGCCCTTATCTTGACAAGTTTGTGGTGGTATTCGTGGATGATATCCTCGTATACTCGAAATCAAAGAGGGAACACGCGTCTCACCTTCGTACGGTCCTGCAGCTTTTGAGAGATCATCAACTCTATGCGAAGAAAGAAAAATGTGAATTTTGGTTGAATGAAGTAAAGTTTCTTAGGCATGTGATTTCACAAGAAGGTATTTCCATTGATCCTTCTAAAGTTGATGCCGTGTTGAATTGGGAGAGGCGGAAAAATGTTTTAGAAATTCGTAGTTTCTTGGGTCTAGCGGGATATTATCGTCGTTTTATTCAGGATTTTTCCCGCATTGCAGCCCCTTTAACTCGACTTACTAGAAAAGGCGTGGTGTATAATTGGGATGAAAAGTGCGAGTCTGCTTTTCGGGAATTGCAACAGAGACTAACTTCAGCTCCAGTTCTTGTGGGCCCAATGAGTGGGATAGGGTATACAGTTTATTGTGATGCCTCACGCCAAGGTTTGGGTTGTGTACTAATGCAAAATGGCAAGGTTGTTGCCTATGGCTCGAGACAATTGAAACCTCACGAATTGAATTATCCTACTCATGACTTGGAATTGGTAGTAATGGTGTTTGCCTTGAAATCTTGGAGGTCTTATCTTTATGGTGAAAACTTAGAGGTATTCACAGATCATAAAAGCTTGAAGTATATTTTCTCGCAGAAGGATTTGAATTTAAGACAGCGTCGTTGGACGGAATTTATAGAAGATTATGATTTTGAGTTGAAGTACCATCCTGGCAAGGCCAATGTTGTAGCTGACGCTTTAAGTAGGAAGCCCCACTCCAGAGTTAGCAGTTTGGCTTTGGACAGATGGTCCATGTGGAATGTTTTAGAGGATTATGAGATTTATGATATTGGGGATTGTTCTCAAGTGCGTTTGTATAATTTTACCGTTCAGCCTGTGTTGAATTCTCGTGTGATTGAAGCTTAAGCCCAAAATAAGCAAGCCAATGACATTATCTCTATGATTAGTCAAGGAACGGAGCCTGAAGGATGAAAAATTTCTACTTCAGATGGAGGACTTCGGTTTTGTAATAGACTTTTCGTTCCAAGGGATCCAGTGCGCGACGAAGTTCTCAATGAAGCTCATAGATCTCGATTCTCAATTCACCCTGGAACAATGAAGATGTATCAAGACTTAAAAAGGCAATTTTGGTGGAGAGGAATGAGAAAGGATATAGGGAAGTTTGTGGCTCAATGTCTTGTTTGCCAACAAGTGAAGGCTGAACATAAGAAGCCAGCTGGAACGTTGCAACCACTACCAATACCTGAATGGAAATGGGAGCACATCACCATGGATTTCGTTACTGGTTTGCCTCGAACTCAAAAAGGATATGACACAGTGTGGGTGATTGTTGATAGACTGACGAAATCAGCTCACTTTTTGCCTATCAAGGAAACTGACAGGTTGGAGTATTTGAGCAGGCTGTACGTTGAAGAAATTATTCGACTTCACGGTGTGCCTGTAACCATAATTTCTAATCGAGATGCTAGATTCACTGCTCGTTTTTGGAAAGCTCTGAATACAGCTTTGGGCACACAGTTAACTATGAGTACGGCACACCATCCTCAAACAGATGGCCAATCAGAACGCACTATACAGATTTTAGAAGATATGTTGCGTGCCTGTGCTTTAGAATTTCATGGAAGTTGGGATAGATACTTGAGATTTGCTGAATTTGCCTACAACAACAGTTTTCAAGCAAGTATTGGTATGTCGCCTTTTGAAGCTCTTTATGGACGACCTTGTAGATCGCCTATTTGTTGGGCTGAAGTTGGGGAGAAACATGTTGAAGGACCTGGATTCATCAAGGACACTTCAGAAAAGATTCAGATTATCAAGGAACGTTTGAAAACCGCACAAAGCCGACAAAGAGCTAAAAGGTTCTGTGAAAACCACAGACATGGATTCGCAGCGGAATAGGTAAAAACAAAACTTTTTCATTTTATAAAACAATTCATGTTCACAAAACCTCCAAGAAACGATTCAAGCATCGGGTACATGTATATTAAAAACCATACATAATCAAGAATGAATATTTAAACATAAATAACCTTACTTGATTATGCGTTCTTCGATGAAGAGATCCTTCGAGTTTCAAACGGATGAAACCTCCAAAGTGTATCCACACGAGAGCAAAACTCCCTAAGCTTTTCTAGTCTTCCACAACACTTTGTAGCAAGCTAGAATGGAGAGGGAGAGGAGAGAGAATTTTCGGCCCTAGGGTTCTCTTAACCCTAGAGTGTGTAAAACACTCATATAAATAGACTTTCTCCTCTTTTGGGGTGTTTGGTTACTAGCGCTAGCATGACCAAACATCCTTGAATAGAGTAATCCTATTCTTGGTTAAGATTGACTTTTAATTAATTAACCTTTAATAATTAAAGTCAAACATAACTCAAATACAGGATTCCCCTCCCACAAGTTTAAGGAACTCACTTACTCTCTATTGTGTGTGACCGTTTGGGTTCACCCTAACCTAGCAGTGACAGGGACATCTCTATGTCTCCCAAAAATAGAAACTTTCTATTTTAAGGTTTAATTGGAACGATTCAAATTTTGCCCTCATTGATAACACTTTATCAATAGGCTTTCACTAGTCATGAGTGACATCTAGCAACATATCATGACATACCCTAGGTTTAGGTGAATAGCATAACTATGTGAACCCTTCATGTTATTTAATCCTTCATCCCCTAATGTCACAGTTAAGATAATAGATATGGTTTTAGTCAAACCCTATCTTAACCACTTGATATCTGTTCCACAAAATATAATCTCAATAAGGTAATCGCAGTGAAACTCTTTTCACTGTTTACCTATCACTCTGGCCAGAGGTTCCCTTTGAGAATTATCTTTGTGAACTTATCCTGACATTCTCTCTCATATAACTGAGAGTGATGATCCCTTATTACACACTCATCCATCTTCATGCATAACTCACTAAAGCCAATGAGCACCGATTACAACCTTATGGATAAGGCTATACAAGATACTATCAAACTCTAGCAACCTATGCATAAGACAACTATGGTGTCTCAGGTCTAAGGACTACCAAATAAATGGACATAACACTAGAATATTCCTTTGACAAAACTACCATAGGAATACTCTTTGTAGATCATGTTCAGTGTACATATTCTCTAATATGCACCCACAGATTAACCTAAGTGTCACTACACTGATAGGAAAGACTACCTATCATCAATATGAGTTGGTTTAAATCTGTGCTACTCTTCATACGGTTAATTAAATATCCACTTTAATAAACCTTTGAGTAGGAACCCTTTTAGAATAGATGTATATGAGAAATATCAGTCTCTCTATCTCAACACCTTGAGATGCATATTTCTCTTATCATTTATTCATGGACCTTATCATATATGTTAGAACATATTAGATAAGTTATACCTTCCATATATTGATAATATGAAACTTAATATACCCTTTAGGATTGGTTTTAGGGCATACTTCTAACAAGAGCTATGCAGATACTCACCGTAGAGGATTAAAGTTTAATGTTGGTGACTTTGTATTTTTGAAAGCTTCACCTCGAAAAGGAGTCGTACGTTTTGGGAAAAGGGGTAAACTCCCGCCGAGATTCATAGGACCCTTCCAAATTACGAAAGAAGTTGGTGAAGTGGCGTATCAGTTGGAATTGCCTCCGGATTTGGATAAAGTACACAATGTTTTCCATGTGTCTATGCTTAGAAAGTGTCTTCTTGACCCCTCGCACGCAATTCAGTTACCTGCGGATAAGCTGAAGAAGAATTGCACCTATTTGGAACTTCCAGTTCAAATCATTGATAGATAAGAGAAAGCCTTAAGAAATCGAATGGTTCCACAGGTGAAAGTTCTATGGAGACACCATGATGTTGAAGAAGCAACTTGGGAATTGGAGTCTAGCATGCGAGAGAAATATCCTCATTTGTTCGAAAACTTGGAGTTTTGAATTTCGGGGATGAAATTCTTTTAAGGGGGTGAGATTGTGAAAACCCAAGTTTTTAAAACATTATTTTAATGATTTTTGAAAAAAAAAAAAACGTTTTCCACTTATTTACAAAACTGCCATTTAGGCATTTTAAAACAAAATCACCCCATTCCCCTTCTTCATTTTCGGTAGCCAAGGCGAGTGAGAGAGAGAGCTGAGGTCGGGAGAGAGAAGGAGAACCAATCCGTGAAGCTTGACGCCGCCTTTTCGTCGGATCGAGGTAGGCATGAGTATTCCTTTAGTTTCCTTCTTCTTATTCTCCTTCCATTTTCGTTTTCCTTGAAGCCATTTATTGGTTTGATTGTGAAACTTGTGTATATGAGAAATGGTTAGTTGTGAGGGCTTGATATTGGTAGATCGGACTTTATTGAGTATGGTTTGAAGGGTTTTTGTTAAGAAAATGTGGGTATTTTGTGTATATGTGTTGTTTTGGGGTTATGTGGGTTTTATACCTAAAACCTTGTGGTTTCTCAAATCGTATCGTTGGATCTTTGTTATTTTGTGGATTTTGGTAGAAATGGGCTCATGTGTAGTAGACCTACGTTTTTGTGTTTAGATTTTGAGTAAAATGTGGGAATGATGAGTTTTTGGTATAATGGGTGTTTTGCTGCTCGCGGGTTTGCGATCTGCGCAATCTCTATCGATAGATGTAGAACACCTATCGATAGAAGATGCTCACTGACCACAAAATTGTTACACTTCGAAATGTTCTATCGATAGCGAAGATTTGTCTATCGATAGACTTTCCTATCGATAGATAGACAGCCTATCGATAGATGGCTCTTTTCTTTTCCTTTTTCTCACCTAGTTCAATTTGACTCTTTGTTAGTATTATGAGAATGTTTCTTACTTGTCATTTCAGATATGGGGAACCCATGGGAAGATCATTATGCATCGTAGCTTGCATTTATTTGTAAGAATCGGTTGGAGACTTAACTTTTGAGCTAGGGATACGCATATTCTTACTAATACTGATGATAGATTTGATTTAAAACTAAACTTGTGATGATGAACCTGAAAACTATTTGAAAAGCCTTGATGCATAATTCCTCTATTCTTTTTATGAAATGTTATGCGGTTAGAATGTGCAAGTATGCCATGTGATTGTGATATATTGACATGATGCCATGATTTATCTATTTTATGTCATGCGGATTATATGTGTGGATATGTTTGAGACAGAGTCAGAGAATACTCCTCTGTCAGTTGTTATGATGATGATATGGATAGAGTCAGAGAATACTCCTCTATCGGATATGGGTTATGATGTTTTGGATAGAGTCAGAGAATACTCCTCTATCGGTTGTGATTATGATGGTTTGGATAGAGTCAGAGAATACTCCTCTATCGGTTGTGGTTATGATGAATGGGAAAGAGTCAAAGAATACTCCCCTTTCATATGGAACATACTATACATGAATCATGAGCATAAATGATATTTGTATTTGTGAAACTCTGATATATTACTTGTGGATATTTGTATGATTCTTGAACCGCATATACTTGATGATTGTGAAATTTGAACCATTTTGATTTATGCATCAATATTATCATTGTTAGCTAAGAATAGTATTTCTACTGAGCTAGTGGAAGCTCACCCCTGCTTTTATGCAGCAGATTCTCAAGATAGCGTAGCTGGTTCGTCGAGACTGAATTCTTTTCCTTTGGTGTTAGGACTGGCTGTGTTCTGGGCACTGGTTCAGAGGAATAGGTAGATTTGTTTGTAGACTGTTATTTTTGGACTGTTAGTTATATAATATTCTACCTATGTGCCAGGGATGTTGGCACATTATTACATATTGCGGATATATTTTACTATATGCATTTGACGCTTGGGAACATTACATGTTGAACACTCTCGCATTTCACTTTTGTTATATAAATCCTTTTTATTTCTGTGTGGAAATATGGATGAGCTTATCAGGTTGTATCCCTAATTGACACGTGTTGACCTACCCGGGAGGTTCCTTAGTAGCGTCAGTTTGGGGTGTTACAGTATTATTATCTCATTTTTTGTGGTTGATTAGATAATTTGTGTTGTTGTGATAAGGTTTTGATAAAGCCCAAAAGTAATTTGGAGACCTTTAAGTAGGGTGAGATAGGTGCCTACGGGATGTGTTCTGGAACCTTCCTATCTCATAACCTAGACTCCGAATCCAACTTTGATTTGAAGACCATGCTTTTCCAACTATGGAGTCATTGTTTTATTGAAAAGAAAACTCTTTTTTATGGTTTCCTTATTCCTTAAAAATAAGGTGGAGACTCCCGTGTTTTTATCAAACTCCTTTCCTTTTTTAAAATCCAATCTAAGTGGATTCCTACAATAGAGAAGGATGATTTGGATAGGATGATCTTGAATGGATAATAGAGAAGGATAAACATGTAGATAAAAAAGAAGGATAATGAATTATCTACAATCCATGATGATAGTGAATCAAATTCTAAAACAAAAGAGCCAACAACTTTGGCAGGTTCACAAATACTACGGTAGTATTTTAAGTATGAACTGTTAGAAATGTGCCCTAAAACCAATTAGTAGATTGTAATTAGGGAA
>JAESVK010065096.1:0-10262 GCA_017140935.1 Hamamelis virginiana
TAAGGGTCAGATAACTTTTGAATATATTTTATAAGATTGCTTGAGATAGTTTCTCTTTTCCTTGTGTTCTTCAAGGTTTCAAGGATTCGCGTAGACGATTCCCTTGTTTATAACTTCCGCCGCATCATAAGTATATTGTATTGTTAAATTAGGTGCTTGGGTTTCTTTTTACTATTTGGGATTTTTTTAAACTAATTTGCCTTTTTAGCCTTCTTGGCTTTAAGAGATTTTTTAAAACATTGGGGCTATTTTAGTCATTTTAGCACCTTAAATAAATAAATAAAAAACCAACAGGTTGATCGGTTTTTTAACTGGGTTGGTCGGTTCAACTGCCGGGTTGACGGCTTTTGAATTGAATGGATTTTTGTGCGTTAAACCAACCGGAGAGGGCACCGGTTCCCGGTTGAATCGACCAGGCCGGTCCGGGTTTGATAACATTGGTTAAAAACCAGAAGTGACTGAAAACCCACATCCTCACATAAGCATATGTGAGGGACATACTAACATATATAGGCTGTGAAGTTAAAATCTAGACGCGCCCTTCTAACCGTTGATCAGAGGATGTCAATGGTAATTATATGAAAGGGGAGAGGGAGAGAAAATCAGATGGCCCATTATTTGCATTAAGGCATGTGTTTTAAACTTCTCTCAAGCAATTAAACCAAAAAAAAACCCTTCTCTCAAGCATACACTCATCTAAAACTACTCTATTCTTGAAGATAGATAAGGAATCGTATGATGATTTATATATCTTGTTATAAACACAGTGTCATTAAATTAGATATTTTGAAACTTAACTTTAAATTAGATATTTTGAATTTTCCCATCTAAAAGACATACCGTGGTGTCATTCATGAATCACAATTGAACATCTAAATGCTTTTTCGTGCCTTATACGTTCACTAGATGATATTGATGGAGTTGGTAAAAGGTAAATCAAGTTAAGATGTTCCATTATTTGCAAAAAATTATTTTATATAAATATTATTGAAGATGCTAATATAAGGTGCACCTGATATGAAGTTATGTTAGGCAACCTTCTTAGGATCAATTGTAAGAATAGATTTTGAAAAAGTGACCGTTGGATTAAATACTCCTCTTATGTAAGTCAGGCGTCCCAAATTTTCAGAAACGAAAACGTTGGCCGGAGCATTTTACATCTCATGAGGGACGAGACGTGGGGCGTAAAAAAGGTACAAAATAGTAAAAAAAAATTGCAAAAATAAATAAAAAGAATTAATTATGTTCCAGATAGCTTATTGAACAAAAAAATACAAGAAAAAAAACTTAAGAAAAAGTGAAAAACCTGCTAACATCACTCCAAAGTTGAGTCACATGCACCACTCATTCTTTTCTATTTCGATTTCATAGTTAATACTCAATAAGAAATAAAATTCTCAAAACAGAAAAAATCCTATCTTTTTAACAACTACTCCGGTATTAGTTATGATTTTAATGTTAATAAACCAAACTCTCATTAGATGTAAGCTCTATAGGTTTGGGCGAAAGGGATGCAAAATACGCACCTTGGGTGTATGGCCCGACTTCCTGACGTAAGCCAACTTTCGAACATAAACCCAAGAGGAGTGCTGCCTTATTTTTAAACTTCGAGCATTTTTTGTCTGCCTTGCTTCGAGGTGAGCCCTAGGGTGAGTTTTTTAAAACTCTGAGGCCTACCAAAAATTACAGTAATCCAATGGTCAGTTTTTGAAAAAACCAACTATGAAAAAATGATAACGTTTTGATAAAAAAAAATAAATAAATAAAATAAAAGAAGTTAAAACAAATCTTCGCAGAAACACATATCCTAATAGCCCAATTGCATGCTAATCTATGAATTATGGTGGAGATAAGTCAAAGAACAAATGGAATTCAAAGAAAACATTAGGGCCTGTTTACTTTGTGAAAATTTTCACAATTTTCATTTTCATTTTCAATAAAAACAGAAAATTGCCTAAAAAACACGTTTACTTGTAAAAAATGAAAACTATTTTCAAGAAAATGAATTCAGTTTTTAAGAAAATGTGAAAACATCAAAAAGACGTTTTTTGTATTTTCACAAAAACTGAAAACAAGGATTATATCGTGGCAATGCTTATAAACATGGAAAAAAATATGTAGACCAACTGTAAAACCAAAAAATGAAAATAATAAAACATATAGAGATAATATATAGTTTTAGTAAACACATTTACACCATTTTTAGATTTTGAAAACAGTTTTCATTTTTGCAAAGTAAACGCATTCTCTAAATTTTGAAAATTGAAAATGAAAACTATTTTTTAAAAATTTTCATAGAAAATGAAAATTGTGAAAATTTTCATGAAGTAAATAGGCCCTTACTTACCCCAAATTAAAATCAACTTCCTTATTACTCCTCACTCTGTGAAGCTTTGTAAAAATACCATTCACTTGTATACTTTTAAAAAGAGACAAAACATGGGGATAGGAGATTTGACGGCATGCTTCTAACAAGCAAAGTTGTAAATTATAATCCAACTTGATATGTCTGGTCATTGATAGAAAGACCAAATTAATAAAGGCTTGTGCATGTACTGAAACTGGAGGCTGCTTTATAAAAACTCTTGATGTTTAAATATATTATAGGCAAATCATTGGCACATGAACTTGAGTTTGTTGGGCCCTAAGCAATCTCAATTCTCAATACGGATAAGAGTACTTGTGAACTAAAGCAACTTAAATGCACAGCAAAGCTACTAGTAACAATTTTCAATGGCAACTAATTCTTCTGGTCTTCTCATTAATCCTCCAACCAATGTTTTGGTTTTTTCAGCAAGAAAAGAACATTAGAATATATAAATTACACAAAAAAAAATAATAATAATAATAAAGTATACTGGGCTTGATACTCATTAATCCTGGTATGATCTTGAAAACCCTACAAAACCCCAAAACAGTACAGGAAGAATGCAAATCATGATAGTTTCCAGAGTTTTCATTTGAAGTCTCTTCAATGAACAACAATAACCAGAGGACAGACATCCATGAAAGCTACCCTCTCACCATTCCCATACCCATTGCCATAACCTAGAATTGAAATGCCTGCGAAAAGACCAAAAGACAATATAACTAACCTCTAGGTACAAACCCACCAACAAAAACACTAAAACTGTTCTAAAGAGTCAAAACTTGAATAAACCCTAGCTAGAAAAAAAAAAAAAAAAAAAAAACCCAGTAATTAACCCAAATTCTACCACAAAAACAAAACATTAAACTAACCAAACCCAGAAAATATATAAACAAAGTACATATATGTAGAGATACAGAGAGAGAGAGCACGCAAAAGTATGAACACAAGGTGCATGTGATAAGGTCCTCTAGTTGCTTTATTTTGAGTTAGAATTGTTAGAATTATATATTTATAATTTTAATGTTTAAAATATAGAAAATTTGAAGTTCTATAGCATTGCTCTCACAGTATTATAGCAGTTTAGCATAGGGATTCATATAGCATACTGAATATGTTTCTAAATAGAGCTAATGGCAACAAAAGGATTCATATGGTTACCCCAAATAGCTGGCAATGAAGCTTTTTAAATACCAAACTAAAAATTATACGGTTACCCCAAATTTGAATACCACACCCCTTTCCAAGTGTTTCATTTACAGAACTAAAAAACCACACCTAAGTTAATTAAGATAGGTAACCTAGCAGCTTATGAAATGTCTCATTATATAAGAGATGCCTCCAAAAATCAGAAGTGCGGAAGGATTATAATTTGACCATATTTTTTTTAAAAAAATCCTGACAAAATAATTCAGCATTGGATGACCTGGTTAACATGATTAATGGATAAAAACAAGTGAGTTAAAAATTTGGATGGAAACTAGAGAGTTTTAAGGCGGATATGAACGAAAGAAAACAAGAAAAAAAAACAATATAAAAAGCACACGAATTGGAAAAAGAAGCAGTATTCAATAACAAGGCATAAGGCATGTCCTGCTTTTTATGTTATAACCAATGCACCTTCAATTGTTGCACATTGCAATATGTTCAGACTAGTAAGTGAACAATCTATTGGATTTCATAACCAAAATAAACACCCTTGAGTCCATACTCACCTCTAAAAGCACTGGATTAGTTGTACACATAACTTGGGAAATAACAGAACACACACATTATATAATGTGTAGGACAATCTATAATTAAACCTTCACCATATTAATTTGATGAGGAAGATTTTTGGGAGAAGAAAAAGGCGAATTTTTAATATCAGATGATTCGAAAGCACCCCAAATAATAATTTTTTGTATAGACAGCTTCCTAAGGTGCATATGTTGTGGTGGAGCTAAATAAGCACTATTTGTCCAGTAATAGTGTTTGCAAGCCTATGCATCAGGCCTGCAGCTAAAATGCAATTCATTCACTAACCAAAATGCATCTCTACAGGCCAGTTTAGGATTGTTGAAAGTGAAACAGCTCTACTCATGCGAAGCTATTTTGGATAGCAGGGAAATGTGTCCTGTCTATTCTCACCACTTTTTGCAGGATTTTAATTTTTCCAAACCCGTAAATGATGCCTAACAATAACGAACAGGGATGAACAGATTTCATCCAAGTTTGGACTTGGCTAGCCCTATTTTTAAATTTTCCAAAATTCCCATGGCATGTGATTAAACATCCAATGGAACAAGCTAATTAAACACGCATTTTACTTTCAAAGAAGAGAACTCGAATTCCAGTTCATGAAAGCTCGCGGATCAAATACTCATTTATTAATATTAGGGGAGGTTTGGAATATAGCTAGGTAGACTTCTATCATTTGGTGGGAAAACAATCTTCCTAGATAATTTATAAAAGTCTAAACTTTAGGGTAGATTCATAAAATTTGTCTAAACTTCATAAATGAAAAAGTATTATTTTATATACCTAGTTTAAGATTGTTAATAATTCAATTTTGAATACCAAAATGATCTTATGAAACTATATATAGTGGTTGTGTTGCTCCAGTTTGAACTTGCAGGTTCATTCAGATCCGAACCCCACTGATAATCGAGACAGATTCACACCTCCACTTCCCGAACGGGAGAAGTTGTCAATGGGCAAACCATGGACCCCAATCTCAGGTGAAATAGAATGTTGTGCCACAAAAATATCAAATTAGAATGAAGAAGAAAAAAAATCAAACAAACATGCCGCGAATTTATTCTCATAATCATATTGGCACTTCAAATTCTCAATGGGTTTTTTTAGATTGTTCAAAGGCTCTCATCAAGCCCAAATTTAGCAAAATTCACATCCTAAAGGATTTCTATTGTTTCTCAAGTGCAAGAAATAATAATGAGTTTAATTTAAAGAAACACTTGAATGACAAAAGACTGTTGAGAAAGCTATTCTGGCCTTGGCCTCCTATAAGCTATTAAGACATTGGAATTATACAATCTCTGGTAAGAGCAGCAATATTTTTACTACTGCTGGCTGAATGTACATACACATTTTTAAATTACTCTCTCTCTCTCTATAACATTGGGATATCTCTCTCTCTCACACATTGAATCAGATAGGAAGAACAATATTTTTCCTCAACTAAGGCTCATGATGACAAATCTTGGGTTAAAGTCTGGGTTCTCACAAATAGCCACCAAAACAGATCGCCCCAAACAAACCACCCAAAACCCATTCAGGCAAAAAACCAAGCACCTAGCACCCTCAACCCCAAACTCCTTATCTCTACTGCAGAAGAAAAACTGAACAGAAACCAATAGAACATGCCATTGCTCAACAAAAACAAAGAATCATATATGCTAACCCAAGCAAAAAAGGAAAAAAAAAATCAAATCCCATAATAATAAATACAAAAAATATAAGATAAAAAATCACAAATACATAGTTATCAACATTCAAGAACACAAATATTATAAAGGAAAAAAACAAAAACAAAAAAAAATCAAAAAAGAACACAAAAATGGAAAAACCTACCTTAAATCGAAGCCATGGGCTCAGATCGACAAGCACACCAAATGAAGAAAGCTTTATCAAAGTGTGAGAACTCGCTGATGTGGTGTTCGATCTACAAATTTGGGAGCAAATCGACGTCGTGTAGAGTAGCTAAGGGGAAAGTCACGAGCGTCATGTGGAGGAACAGAGAGGAGAATTCGCCGGCGCCGTTAGCCGTTCACCGGAATGGGTTTCTTCAGCAGGAGATTCCTCCCCATGGCCGTCTCTCCAAACCCACCGGCTTGAAATTCAGACCCCTTTCCCACCCATCCAAACAATGGTTTGGGGTATCAAACCCCAAACCCACCCGCAAACCGACCAACCAAACGCACCCTCATCTTTTCTCTCCGCCTAGGGTCGCCTTTGCCAATTTTTGTTGTAGTGATATCACTGACAGTAGCCGGAGATGGTTGACAGTCGCCAGAAATCGCCGGGGTAAGAGCCTCTGCTTGGGAGGAGCTGACCAACCAAAATGGTTTGAGAGAGAGAGAGAGAGAGAGAGAGAATGAGTGGCAGGATGTTGAAAAAAAGTTATAATGTATATTTTATTTTATTTTTTTACATAATTCTTAATTAACAAATAAATAAATAAATATATATATATAATAATTTTCATTGATTTGACCATGACAGATGGTGTAATGATGAATTTTAAAAAATTGATTTCACATCATTTAATGTGTGATTAGGTATCTTTAATTTGGATATTCTATACAAAATTGGATATTGAGTGTTCTTCATAAAATTGAGTATTCTGTTTTTATACGGGTATTTGACCGTTGGAAGGCTGATGGAAAGGTATAATGGTCCAAAAAAATTAGTTTGGTCATTTCCAAACATATGAGTTTATGGAGGTAATTTATTGAAAACATAGATTCATTTTGGGAAAAAACCCTATTTGTTAACATGTTCTAATTACTTAGTTGCTAACCATGGCTACTAATCACACGTTGAACTGCATTATTTTCACCGGGAGTCTGTAGGCTTTAGGAATTTTGAATTGAGTTGAAGTGCATTATTTTCACCAAATATTGTATTCATTTTTCCCCCCAATTCCAATGATTTTAATGAATTAAGCTTATCTTCAGTACTTGAGCAATGAAGTATCCTAACGTATTGGGGTCACGCTTTTGGAAACAAGTTTGCTTTTGGAAATAAAAAAGGAGTAGAGCTCAAAAACAAAGGAGGGGATAGTGGAAGACATGAAATTGGATTAGGGACGGTTTAAATGAGTATCGAAGGATTTTGGAAAATGATTAATAATTGTGGGATACATGTTTTGATTGGATACTATACTTATGCATGTCATGTCTGCTAAAAATCACAATGATTGAACAGCCGGTTTCTTAGAAATATTATAGACAAATATTGTGACTATTTTCGGCGATCACATTTTTTTCATATCTATATTTTGAAATTCTGAAATTGGATCACCGTGATTTTTGATGTACATAACAATTATAAGTATAGTATTTAATCCAACAATCAGTTTTTTCAAAATATATATCATAATTATCAATAGACTTGATGCTTATATAAGATATATAAGCATATGCTGACTTGTCATACAAATGAGCCAACACTCATTTATAACTTGACAATTTATTTCATTAAAAAAAATTATTATTAAGAACAATGTTTTAAAAATAATAAATAAATAAATAATGACCCAATCATCTACTGTGCTATTTAGAACACTTTTGAGATAATATTTTGGGATTTCAGTATTTTCCCATTTAAAAACTTTTATACTCACTGGATGATATTGATAAAACTAGGTGAAAAGTAAATCAAGTTGAGATGTTCCATTATTTGCATCAATATTTTTATATAGAGTAATAATCTAATAAGTTATAGCTGACTTTAATAAAATCGGCTAAAAATACAAGCTATTGGATTTCTTTTCACTTAATGCATGATTCAATGTGAAAAGAAATTCAATGGTTTGGATTTTTTAGTTGATTTTAATTAATTAAAGTCAGCTATAACTAGCTAGATCATTTCACTTTTTATATAAATGTTTTTTGCATTAAATCGTGTACCTGAATAAGTAGACAATTTATTTAAATGCCTTTATGTTCATTAAACTAAACAAATGCTGATAGAGTTATAGGTAATTATGGTATACGTATTTTAAAAACTAATCATTATATTAAATACTATTCTTAAGATTAATGCATGCCAAAAGTTACAGTTATTCACCAATCGATTTCTTAGTTATATCATTGTAAAAATCTATATTTTGAAATGTTTATATTAGATAATTGTAATTTTTTACATGCATGATATTTATAAGAAGAATATATAATCTAAATTCGAATTTTCAAAATGGATATCCTACAAATTGTTAAAGGCATCGTGCATGCATGTGGGTATAGCATCGGACTCAAATTCTAAAATTTTCTTGTCCAAATTATTACAAGCTAACGAACTTATCGCTACCGTACTTATCTATCCGGTTATAAGTACAACGTCTTGTTACTATAACAGATTGGATTTATCAAAAATCCACTTTCTGCCAGCTCACTCTAAAGGTTATATACAACATCGAGCGAAGACTATATATATAACGATTCGGTATTCATTTTTGGTTTATGTTAATCCTCAGGCCCTCATCAATCTCTCTCAATTCGGAAAACAATTGCAACAGGTAAATCATGTCCATGTTCTTGATTTCGTTTAATTTTCCCTATTTTCTATTTCATTTTGCTTTCGTTGTTTCCAAGATTCATAACTTTTTAAGTTCCACTTTCTACTGGTTTTTGTTTTTGTTTTTGTTTTATTCGTTTTCTGTTTTCATTTTGATTTCTTTGTTCTTTCTGTTTTTTTGGAATTCATTGGTGAAGGCTTCTGAACTCGTACGGACATGACTCCTCCGAAGAAAGAATTCATTTTCATGATTCTTCAATTTCTCGATGAAATGAAATATAAAGAGACTCTTCACAAGTGCGTGTGATTTTCATCTTGCTATTTTGTTTGGGAATTAGTATTTTGGAAGAACTTTTCTTGCTTTTGAAAGTAAAAATAAAAATCTGCTTTGATAGATTTTAGCTCATAAAAGCATGGAAAATACTTCCAAAGTAAATGCGAAGCTATACATTTTTTTTAATTTGATTTTAATGTTCTTTTTTCTTGAGTAGCATTTTCATCGGAATTCCTAAATGTATTTCTAGAATTCAAAACAAGAACAGTTCCTTAAATTCCTTGAAATTGTTGTTTCTTGGTTTGGTTGCCGATTAATTTCAATAGCTTTTTTTTTCTCTTCTATATATATATATATATATATATGAAGACTTGAGCAAGAATCGAAGATCTTTTTCAATCTGGACTATTTTAAGGAAACTCTGGTGAATGGTGAATTGGAAAAGGCAGATAAGTATCTCTCAGCATTCACCATGGAGGATGATAATGATTACTCGTGGGTGATGTTCTTCCTAATTCAAAGCCAGATATTGCAATTAGATGTGGACAGGTATTCACTTTTTGTTGATAGAACTGAATTACTGGCTCATATTAACCCTGATATATTTGCCCATTAGGCTGGTATTTGATTATAGTTGATAAATTTCTTTGTCCTATGTTTGGTTGTTGAGAAACTAGAGTAGAAAATAAGGAAAGTTGAAACTATATATCCCATTTTTTTGGTTCCAAGGAAAACTAAAAAGTGGGTTAGATTAACACTGGAAAGTAGTGGAAATTTGATAGAAATATAGTTATTGCTTGCATTAACATTGTATTGTAGTGGTGGATTGATAATTTTCTCTATAACAATCCATTACGTTGCTGAGAAACTAGAGGAAAAGAAAAGGAAATTTGAATCTAATATGTTCTGCAGCTTTCTTCCCAAAAAAGCAAAAAATATACTCAGATTAGTTCAACTGAGCTTTAGGTCCCTCATAACAGAATCACACACACACACACACAAGATTAAAAAGCTTTTTATTTTCTTTTTTCCTATGTACAATTTCCTCAGCAAACAAACAGAGAATTTTTGTTTTCTTACCTTTCTTAATTGTGTTTGGGGTTGCTTAATTATTTACAGCAACAAGATTCTTTACCCTGTTGAGGCCATGAATAGTATTTGCGAGGGTGTGGATATGGAGAATCTTTATGAACTCAATGAGGTTCCTTTGGAGAATTTCAGGCATGAATGAAAATTTCTTAGTAAATTTCAGTTATCAATTATATATTTTTATATTTAAATTTGTAGACTAATAGTGATTTTACCTGCAAGGGTCAGTTTGCCTGATGAGCTCGAGAATTTCAGGCATGAATGAAAATTTCTTAGTAAATTTCAGTTATC
>JAESVK010065100.1:0-15737 GCA_017140935.1 Hamamelis virginiana
CCTTGAGATGCATATTTCTCTTATCATTTATTCATGGACCTTATCATATATGTTAGAACATATTAGATAAGTTATACCTTCCATATATTATGATAATATGAAACTTAATATACCCTTTAGGATTGGTTTTAGGGCATACTTCCAACAGTTCAAGCATAATTGATTAATTTTATAAAATAAGGAATGGTTACATGACCAATTTTGGCACAATCGAGTCAATTGGCTAGCTTTTTATCAAACCCCTTGACCATGGTCAAGAATTTTTTGACTCAAAAACCTTCTAAAAATGTGGAAAATCAAAACACGGTCGTTTGATACCTGGATCATCGAATTTGGATTCAAATTGAGCAAAATATGGCAAAAATACGAAAATCCCATGAAAATAGGAGGTAATTGGGAAAGTCACTACGGTGACCGTCCTAGCTAGGACAACCAACCGTCCAGCCCAGGACGGCTAGCCGTCCAGGCCAGGACGCCACCAGGATGGTCGAGCATATTTTTGCAGTTTGGAAGTTTTGGATTTTCCCACCCATTTTGCCCGACTTTATTCGTTTTTTTTTTTTTGGAAAATTCGAACTTGATTCAGCTTGCAAATCCTAGGATGGCTCATTGTAAGCCCTAGGATGATTTTTTGATGGATTAATCCCAAACATTCATGGTTTTAAACCCTAACTCTATAAGTATGCTTTGATAGAGTTAGAGGAGGAGGTTCACAAGAGGTTGACAAGAGGTTCAAGAGGCTAGGGTTTTGGAATTTCGTTTTTGGCTCATCATTTGGGAGAAAACCAGAGGAGAAGAAGGAGAGGAGATGAAGGAATTAAGGCTAGAAAGCTTGAAGGAAGGAAGCCAAGAAAGATGGAGAAGGGTAAGTCTTCAATCCTAGTTTTGTTTTTCTTGATTCTTACATAAATCTTTGGTGCCATGGTGTAAGTTCTCTTCATTCTCATGTGAGATGAATCATCTTCATTTTTTATGAGATTGTTTAGCATGTTAGGATGATTTTGTTATTTGTTTGTGCATGATAGGATCTTGATAGTTTAAGTTTTGTTGTTCATGGTGTTTATTTAATATGTTTACATGCTAGAATAGGGTATGTAGTTCTTTTTTAGTATAGGGCAGTAGCAATATTTTTGTGCTTAGAAATATATAGGTTTGATTATGAGTTTATGTGATTAGGTATGTTTAGTATTAGTCCTGTTATCATTTTATGTGAGTTAACATGTTTAGGATTAGTCTTGTTATCATTTTATGCTAGTTAACATGTTTAGGATTAGTTTTGTTATCATTTTATGCTAGTAATCATGTTTAGGATGAGTCTTTTATTATTTTATATGTAAGCATGTCTAGGGTAGGTATTGATATGTTTATATGATCATTGAAATCTTTTGATGTTCGATTGATGATATTAATGATTATATGCATATGTTAATATGTTATTTTGACATGTGATGAGTCTTGAGTCTTATTTACATGTTTTTATGATTATTTGAACACTTGATATGGATTTGATGGATTGAATATATAAAATGTGTACGAGGGAGCGTGCGAAGGTAAGATCCTCCCCTTGTGTTTAAAATAATTGTTTAAAGTTGTTAGTTTTTGATACGTTTTGCATGGTAACTTAGTAGAGCATGTTAGATTGTATGCTAGGGTGTTTATTTGTCATTTTTCATGGATTAATAGTATTTTTTAGGCTACTTTAAACATGTATTCAAATCTGTCCAGATTTGAATGTACGTTTTAAAGTGGTTTAATTAACATATTAAGCCATATTTTTGCAAGATTTTTATTATATTTTCATATTATATTCATGTAGCAAGCATGCTAGGTCATATTCATGATTTTTATTCTTTGTTTTCAAGGTTTTTAGAATGGTTTAAGGTTCATGTTCAAATCTGTCCGGGTTTGTTTATGTCTTTAAATCACTTCTAAAAATTATTTTAGGGCCAAATCCAACTTAGAAATATGCCTAGGTTCACATAGTTTAATTAATATGCATTTAGGAGCATTTTCATGCATCGTTAGAATTGATTTCGTGTATATTTGATTACTTTATTTAAATTACAGCATGCATTGCATTAGGATTTTAGGATTCTAGACTAACTTTAGGGTTAGTTAGAGACCCTAGGTTTAGGAAGATCACTTGACCTTCCCTAGGACTGTCCTTTGTTGTAAAAATCACTATCTGAATTGAGTATTCTTGTTGATTTAAGAGTCTATCTTCGAGGGGTTTTCTAAAAGGTTTTTAATGTGGTTTTTATGAAATAAACACGATTTTCTATGAAAGATTTGATTGTTAAATGATTTTCAAAAGAATTTGAAATGTTTTAAGATTTTTATCTTGGGATAAGATTCCTCCCAATACGATTTGTTTTCTTGAAATATCTTTGAAAAAGATTTTCAATTGGAATTAAATTCTGAAGATGAGAATTATTTAGAATATTTTGATTTTGCGAAAATCTTTTAATTTGAAATGATTTCAAATAAATAATTTCAAACGGATAAAAACTCTCGAAGTTAGAGTCTTCAATTAAGTTGAAATACTTTTTGATGATGTGGTCGATTACAATAGGAGAGTCCTAGGGTAGTCGAACTACGTGGATTTTGATACTTGCTAGGTAACACTAGTGAGTTACGTAGGCGCTAATAGGGCTTAAGTCCGCCCTAGGATACTTGTAGGGTATCCTAGGTTTTTAGGGTTTGTTTGCATATTATTTTTCTTATTATTACTAATATATATTATTGCATTTATATTACTATTTTGTTGGTTGATTAGATTATTTAGGATTGTTTTTATTAAGATTTTTAAATAGCCCAAATAAATTAGAAGTCCTTTAATTAGGGCGAGGTGGGTGCCTACAAGTAAAAACTTGGAACCTTCCCTCGTCGTAACCTATGTTTTTCTAAAAATCCCTAATCATCGCACGGTGATGATGTGGACCCAAGCGGCTCCTGACAAGAGGTGCTGGTTCACCGAACTGGCGACTCCACTGGGGATGTCGAGGGCTAAACTTCATTAATTTAATTGGGCTATTTAATTTCTTAAATTAATTAAAATCAACCACTTGCATTTGTGTGATTGCATATCATTTTAGTTATATTAGCTGATGTCATTGTGTGATAGGACGATGTTACCTTGCCAAACGATAGTCTAGTCCTGATCCCTGTCTCCACTCGACACTAGGGCAATCATGACGAAACTATCAACATATTGTCAAGTACCCCCGGGTTATATCAATGACCAATCATTACCGTTGGACCCACGAGGCACACCATGTGTCACATGTGGATAGGTATATGGATTGGTCTGCAATAGGAACCTTTGTACCCACCCTTTGCATTAGTCCATGTAGACAGCCAAATAGGACACTCTACCCTCTAGTACTTGCATACACATGTTTTGCTGCCCGATTTTTGGCACACAATTGTACCGTTATGCTGCCGAAATTTCCTTTGGCATATAACTGTACTGTTATGCTGCCATTTTGACACACAACTGCGCTGTTATGCTGCCAAATTTCTTTTATCACACAATTGCGTCGTTATGCTGCCAAAATTACCTCTGTTTGATGTGAGCCTTGATTGTGAATGTTAGAACCCTTAGGGATATGGCACCCTTAGATAAACTTTGATATTTTGATATAGACCCTTTATGTTGAGGATTTTGGTCCTTAGAATGAAATGACTATTTCGAAAATAGATGAGAATATCCCAAAGGTGCATACCCCTCTGTGATTAGGTTGCTTTGGCTCGTTTTGACTGAGACATTCGATTCAAAGGAGATTGTCCTAAGAATGAAGGACTAGTTACCCGTGTTGCCGTATGTGCTCTATTTGATTGATCATGTTTTATTCCCCTATTGATGTTTTGATTTATTTCCTAATTTATGAGGAAAGTGGCCTTATGAAATAGGGGAGTGGATTAGAACTATGATAGGATGGTTTTCTCCTTTCTCCTTTCTTTCTGTTTGGATAGCACCTCCATAATAGTCTATCAACGTGTTTTAAGTATCATGGACTCTTCCGTTTTCTAAAAAAAAAACCTTCATCTCATGGTGTAGAGAATTCTGGCCAGGCATTGTGATTCTGGAGGGCGTCTTTTTAGTATCGAACCCCCAACCACACCCTCAATGGCTGACGGAGAATCCAGCACCACCGCTACAATGTTGAATGCCATCATGGACCAGATTGAAACCCTGACCCGTGAGACTGAACAGATCAATAAAATGTCCCAAGAAGTTATGGATAAACAGAACAATATAGATCAGGTTAAGGAGGCCCATCTAGAGAACCTGAAGAATACATCTGATCCGCCTATCCAGGTCCAAGTCGAAGATAGTGCCAAGGGCCAGTTAGGTGTCAAATCTAAGCCCATCAATCTGGATGGCGAGCCCGATGGATCCAAGTTCCTTTCTAGAGATCCGATTATGTTGTCAAGTAAGGTTGAGGCCTTAGAGAAAGCCCTGAAAGGGATGCGTCGGTCTGATGATATGGTTGATGTTACCTTATTCACTGTTACCCAAGGCTCGTATGCCGTTCAGTTTTAAGATGCCAGAGTTAGAGAAGTTTGATGGGATGGGTTGTCCTAAAACCCATTTAAAGATGTATGTGAGGGCGATGCAACCTCATGGGGCTGATGATGAGCTGTTGGCTCAAATGTTTCAAGAATCGTTGAAGGGATCGGCCTCGAAGTGGTTTCTATCTTTGGATGAGACTAAGTTGAAGACATGAGAAGATGTTTGCAATGAGTTCACTGACCATTACAAGTATAATACGGATATTGATGTGACTCGTAGGGATCTCGAAACAACTAAACAGGAACCAATGAAGAGTTTCTCCTCTTTCATTTCTAGATGGAGAGCGAAAGCTTCGTAGATGACCCACAGGCCGATAAATGATGAGCAAGTGCAGATGGTACTGAAGAGTCTCCTGCCCATCTACAACAAATATTTGTTCGCACAGTATTTCCCTAATTTCAAAGCCCTTGTTGTTGCTGGTACTCAAGTTGAAGATGCTCTGGCTAATGGAGCTTTCAAAGTTGAAGAACCTTTTAGAAACCGCCAACCACCTTTCAACCGCAAACCCAACCCTGAAGTCAATGCCATCGTCCAACCTATTCAAGCTATCCAACCAAATCGCCCATTCCAAGCTAGAGAGCCAGCCCATCAGTTCACCAATCTATACATGTCCCTAGAACATGTCCTTGAGAAATTGAAGGCACATAATCCCCTTACCCCTTTGGAACCCCGACCTCTTCCAGATCCATTACCTAGAAACTTCAAAGAGAATAAATATTGTCAGTTCCACCAATCCAAAGGCTACCACACCAACCAGCGTATATGCCTTCGCCATGAAATCCAATACCTCATTAACAGGAAAGTCATTCCCCCACCGAACCCTCAAACTCAACCGAATATCACTAGTAATCCTCTCTCAACCCATGCTGTACCACCGCTAGCTCATATCAATGCCCTGGGCCTCGATGACCCAACAATTCGTCACCCAATTCGCCCATATGTCCCACTCAAGACTACCTTGACCGAAGCCTTTTACCAAGCTCGATCCCAAGGCCTCATTACCCCACTCATACCCTGCTTCCATAAGCCTTTTTGCCAGTACCACAATATATTTGGGCATGACACAGAGAATTGCATGGTCTTAGAAAAATTGGTTCAGGATTTACTTGATGATGGGGAATTGTATCAGCCTGAGGAATCTTCACCACCTGAAGTTCCCGAAGAAGTTCCCAGAAGTGGGTGTTCCCAACGTCAGTTAAAGGAGAGGTATTTAGCAGGAGACCCAGAGGTCGGTTTGTTAGGAGAGTCGAGCGGCAAGTTTGATTATTATATGCTTTATTCATCGAGGAAGATTTCTGATGAACCTATCATTCCTACGGGGTGGAATGATTTGCCTGCAGAAGTTGAACCAGTTATTCCTCCTTCACCTGAAGAGTTGAGTCAGGATATTCTGCGAGAACAGTAAGAGAATAGAACCTCTTCAGTTGCCAAAGTCACCCGAGAAAATGGAGAGATTGTTTACCATGCTACTTACCCTAGACTTCCGTGGGTTGATTCCCATAAATGGCCTAGTTCTGCCTATGCATCCACAGTTGCTAAAGATTTGATCGGTTTGATCGAGTGGGAAGATCTCATGAGTACACCTGAAACGGTAGAGAATTTGTGGGCTAGCGATGAGGAAGTAGACCATCTAAATCGAGGCAGGCGCCATTTCAAACCAGCTCATTTAGAAGCCAGTAATTCGTTGGGAGAATTAGAGAAGGGTCAGTGACTGGATGTCATTGAAGAAGAGGAAGAAATATTGAAACAATTGAAAAGAACACAGGCTAACATCACTATTTGGGGATTGCTCATGGCCTCGCAGAAACACAGACAGACAATACTTCATTTGTTGAATCAAGTGCAGATACCTATTGATACGTCTCCTGAGGGTTTGGTAGGTTTGGTAAATTCGGTTCATCATAGATCGTCCATTTCATTTACTGAATCTGATAGCTCAAGAGTGGGGTAATCATCTGCAAGCTTTGTACATCACAGTGGATATTATGGGAAAGAGAGTTCCTTCAGTCTTGGTTGACAACGGATCAGCATTGAATGTATGTCTGCTCAGTACTACTACCACATTGGGGATTAAACCATCTGATTTCAGACCATCAGGACTTATGACAACACTCGCCGAGAAGTTGTAGGAATGGCGACCCTTCCAGTTGTTATCGAGCCAGTGGAATTTAAAATCGATTTTCAGATCTTGGATGTGCCAGCCAGCTTTAATCTGCTTTTGGGAAGACCGTGGATTCATCTTACCGGGGCCGTACCGTCGTCACTTCATCAGAAAATCAAGTTTCCACACCAAAGATCAGTGGTCACTTTAAGGGGATATATGGAGATCAATTGAAATAGTCGAGTGCCAATCTGTGAGATCAATCAAAAATCGTCAGAAGTGTTACTGTCAAGGTTCGAGTTTGTACAGGCTATCGAAGAAGAGCCCCAGCAGAAAGAGTTGATACCTCTTGATTATAATCCTCATAGGAATTTGCATGTAGGACAAATCATGAAAGAAATGGGATTCTTCCCTGGAATGGGATTAGGCCGAAAATTGCAAGGCATCTCTGAAGATTTGAAGTACCCGTCTGCTATCTATCCTTATGGGTTAGGCTACAAATCCATTAAGGAAGATGAAAAGAAAATGGCTCCGAAGAAGAAAGAGAAAAACTCAGCAAAAGCAAAAGGACGAACCCATGACTCGACCCTTGAGTCATATAAACTAACTTTGAATGGGGCTTTCATCAAGGAAGGTGATGATTTTCCATATTGCGATTTCCCTGAACCGTATTACTTTGAGAGTCAGAAGGTCTGTGTACCTGGATTTGAGATTTTCTTTGACACTGAATGGTGCTCTCTCACTGCTGCAATGACTGATGATGGTGTTATCACTGATAAAGCTTGTAAAGAAGAGAAAGATTGGGTTGTAGACCTTGATGTTGATGTCATGGCAAACCTATTTGAGTAGATGGTTCTGTGTCTTGAATTGCATACTTATGAAGTCGAGGCGATCTATCCAAGTGAACCTACAACTCCACCTTAATTAAACGGGGGCTTTGACGATTGTCCTTTCGTTTGTGACTGTGAGGAGATCGAGTCACCTCCACTTAATGATAGCTTGTAGGTGTCTTTAGTAGAATAAGATTTCCCTGCTTTCTGTGTTTTCAAAATGGTAGCATAGGATTTTTTTCATGTTCAATGAAAACCTCAACCTCATTTAAGGGAGGGTGTGAGTGATAGTATTGATTCATCTTCTGTGTCTTGTTTTCAATCAATAAAGGAAATATTCATTCTCTTTTCATTCTCTCTTGCAGTGTCTCCTTTTTATCATCTTTGGATTTATATGGCATGAATATAGACCCGTGAGAGGATGTTCCTCCTGAGCCCGACGAGCAATATGGAAAGGGGCACGCTCAAGTTAACATGGATGAATTAATTTTAATCAATTTAGGGACGGATGAATCACCTAAAATAATTAAAATTGGATCAACACTGTCGCCACAAGAGAAAGAATCATTGGTAGAGGTTTTGAAAGAGAACATCGAGGCTTTCGCATGGTCGTACCAAGACATGCCAGGCATCGACCCCAATATTGTGCAACACTTCATTCCCACCGATCTGAATATAAAGCCAGTCAAGCAGAAACTGCGAAGAATGAAGCCGGAATGGGCATTAAAGATCAGAGATGAGGTGATCAAGCAGATGAATGCCGGATTTTTGCAAATAGTGGAGCACCCGGAATGGCTAGCCAACATTATTCCAGTGCCTAAGAAGGATGGGAAAGTACGAATGTGCGTTGATTTCAGAGATCTCAATAAGGTGTATCCCAAGGATGACTTCCCTCTGCCACATATAGATATCTTAGTCGATAACACTGCTGGCCATGCGCTCTTATCTTTCATGGATGGCTTTTCGGGTTATAATCAGATCAAAATGGCTTCCCAAGACATGGAAAAAACAACTTTTATTACACAATGGGAGACATTTTGTTATCGGGTTATGCCCTTCGGCCTTAAGAATGCTGGTACTACATACCAAAGGATGGCTACCACGTTGCTGCATGATTTGATTCACAAAGAGGTAGAAGTGTATGTAGATGACATGATCGTGAAGTCTGTAGACAGGGAAGGACATCTAGCCGCTCTGAAAAAGTTTTTTGAGAGAATTATCAAGTACAAGCTGCGTCTGAACCCTCAGAAATGTGCCTTCGGAGTGACTGCTGGGAAGCTGCTCGGTTTCATGATCACGCAGAGAGGGATAGAAGTAGATCCGGGAAAAATCGAAGCCATCATGGAGATGCAACCACCAATAACAGAAAAGGAGATTCGAGGATTTTTGGGAAGGATTCAGTTTATCAGCCGTTTCATAACTCAATTGACTACCATCTGCAAGCCGATTTTTAAGCTGTTAAAGAAGAATGTACTGACTAAGTGGAATGAGGAATGTCAAGAGGCGTTCGATACCATTAAAAGGTATTTGAGCAACCCACCAATATTGGTTCCCCTGCGACAAGGTGAACCGTTGTTACTCTATTTAACGGTTACCAAAACCGCGATGGGTGCCATGTTAGCTCAATATCTTGAAGAATCATTAAAAGAGAATGCCATCTACTACCTTAGCAAGAAGATGACGGATTATGAAGTGAACTATAGTACTTTGGAAAAGACATGTGTGGCATTGGTGTGGGCAACTCAAAAGCTTCGCCATTACATGATGTCTTTCCAAGTACTTTTGATTAGCCGAATGGACCCATTGAATTATCTGTTGGAAAAGCCTGCTTTGTCTTATAAAACAACGTGGTGGTTGTTGTTGTTATCAAAGTTCGACATTTAGTATGTGTTGTAAAAATCAGTGAAAGGAAGAGCTATAGCAAAGCATATGGCAGAATGTACTACTTCACGAGCAGACAATGTCAATCACTGGTTCCCAAACGAAGAAATCTTTGTGATAGAGAAGAAGGTGTGGAAAGTGCACTTTGATGGAGCATTGAATAGGAAAGGATGTGGTATAGGAGTTTGTTTGGAAACGCCGGAGGATGTAATGATACCCGTGGCAGTGAAGCTAAACTTTAAGGCCACCAATAACATTGCTAAGTATGAGGCTTGTATTCTAGCTTTAGAATCAGCATTGGCCTTGGGAGTAGAAGAGCTTGAAGTGTATGGGGATTCAGCCCTTATCATATACCAAACTAGAGGAGAGTGGAAGATTAAAGATGAGAAGCTGTTGTCATATCATGATTATCTAGAGACATTGGTGAAAGAATTCCGTCAAATAAAATTCTTTTACCTGTCAAGGCAAAAGAACAAGTTTGCGGATGCCTTAGCTACTCTAGCATCCATGGCAGAAATTCCAATAAAAGGGGGAGTAGCACCGATGATTGTCGAATCCAGAGAAGAGCCCATCTACTGTTGTACACTAAGGGAAGGAGAACCGAACGACGGAAAGCCGTGATATCATGATATTCAGCAATACTTGGAAAAAGGGGAGTATCCGTCGGAGGCATTTTACGTCGACCGAAGAACTTTGAGAAAATTGGCTAGTCAGTTTATCTTGTGCAGTAGGAAGTTATATAAGAGATCTTTTGATGGTGTCCATCTCTTGTGTGTAAAAGAATATGAAGCCGAGTAGATTATTCGGGAAATACATGAAGGGGCTGGGGCTCCATATATGAATGGGTATATGCTTGTAAAGAAGATTCTAAGATTGGGGTACTATTGGTCAACCTTAGAAAGTGATTGTGGAAAGCATGTCAAGAAATTTCATAAGTGTCAAGTATTTGCAAGTGGTAACCATCAACCATCCATGCCACTCACTACCATGTCATCAACATGGCCATTTGCAACATGGGGCATTGATATCATCGGCAAAATCACTCTTGCAGCCTCGAATGGGCACAAGTACATTCTGGTAGCCATTGATTACTTTACCAAGTGGGTAGAAGCAGCGTCGTACAAAACTTTGAACGCCAAGCAGGTTGCCAAGTTCATACAATGCAACATCATTTATCGGTATGGAGTGCCGCGCGAGTTTATTTCCGACAATGGGCAGCATTTTAGAAAAGAGATCGAAGAGCTTCTTAAGAAATATGGAATAGTGCATCATCATTCTTCTCCTTACCGTCCGCAAACTAATGGAGCGGTAGAGGCAGCCAACAAGAATTTAAAGACGATTTTGAAGAAGACCACTGATACATATAATGATTGGCATGAGAAGTTGCCTCTGGCATTGTGGGGCTATCGCACATCCATTAGGGCATCAACTGGGGCTACGCCTTATTCATTAGTATATGGTATAGAAGCATTGTTACCAATTGAATTGGAGATACCTTCACTATGAGTAGCTATGGAAAGCCAATTAGCAGAAGTTCATTGGATGAAGAGCAGATATGAACAGCTGTTGTTGATCGATGAGAAGAGACTAAGAGCTCTATACCATGTTCAAGGGTATAAGAGAATGATAGCTCGAGCATTCAACAAGAGAGTTAAAGACAAGGGCTTAAAGAAAGGGGATTTGGTACTCAAAGAAATCAGGATGCCGATTCATGATCCGAAAGGAAAGTTCAAGCCAAGCTGGGTGGGACCCTATAACATCAAAGAGATATTATCAGGCGGAGCCGTGCGTCTTATGAACATAGATGGGAATGAATTCTATCAGCCTACCAACCTGGATCAATTGAAAAAGTATCATGTATAAATAAATAAATAAAAGCCCGCTAGGTAGAAAACCTAAAAAGGCTGCTTATGCAAAAATTAGGGCAAAAGCTCGCTAGGTGGAAAACCTGCAAAGGCTGCTTAGGCAAAAATTAGAGCATCATAAAAAAAAAAAAAAAAAGCTTTTCAATTGATCCAATGAACTACAAGGACCTGATTCTCCAAGCATTCAAAATAAATCAAAGTTTTATGAAGAAAAGAAATATTTAAATGATGGAGATATGTAGGCAGCCCATAAAGTTACCTTGGGTGCGGTCCAATTTCTTAAGGCAAAACAACTTAGTGTTTGATTTCAATTATAATTATTTGCAGTCATTTATTCAAAACTAAAAAGATAAAATTCTTTTATTCATGAAATGAAGAGAAATCTTTCAAAGGTTTATTACATGCCATATGATCCTAATTTTGTTTATTCTAGAAAAATAAATGTGCGAAAGACATGTGAAATATGTTTCAAAATTTCGTCAAATCCTTTGTTCCTTCCTTGAAGTTTCTTCAGAGTCATCATCTCTTCCTCTCTTGTAAAGTACTACTTGTAAAATGTTAGGTGGAAGTGACGAAGTGTCCCCCTTGATCATCAGATGAGAGACTTTCGATAAGTCCCGAAATCGTAGCCTTCCTTTCTCGTCCCTGAGCACCCACAGTTTGAGATAGCCACTGTCTATAGACCTCATCCAGTTTGAATGGCCCATGAGAGAAATCAATGTGAGTTGTGCATAGTATAGATGGCCACCTTGACATCAAAACCTTCACCACAAATGGAGAAATTGCCTTAGAAGCATAAGTATGCTTTGGAAGAGATGAAATCGTCTGTTTGGTTCCCATTTGGCGAAGCAGTCAGGTTGCCCAATAAAAAGAAGTGCGCTTCAATCCTACCAAGATTACTGCAGAATAACCTGGAGAACGTAGTAGATAATGGCCAGAACAGCTCCAGTCGTGGACATCTGTTCTGGTCATACCACTCGATGTCATTCCAAGAGAGGGTAGAAAGAAAAGTCAACCATTCTAGTAAGTTGCGCTCTCGAGGAAGAGTAATAGCACGACGATGATAAGAAGCATGGTAAGAGGTACCAGTGGAAGGAGCAATGAATTTGAGCCTCTCAATTAGCCACATTTGCAGTAGAATGGGACTTCCTTCAAAAGGAACCTTGAGGTCGAAGTACAGTTTGTTGGCCCAAAATATACTCTAGAGGGGGGGCGAATAGAGTATTGGCAATTTAAAAACTGGTTTATAAATGGGATAGAGTGTTTTTGAAAACTCAAACTTTTAATAACTAGAATGCAAGATTCAATCTCAACTGAGCAAAATATAAAGCAAGTAAATAAATTTAAATGCAAGAGATAGAGTTAGAGAAATTCAAACACAAGGATTTTAATGTGGTTCGGTCTCCGCCTACGTCCACGCCTCAAGATCTCCGTCTCAAGGATTAATCCACTATCAATCTCACTTCTGGTGGAGATTCAAACCTTTACACAGCCTTCTTTCACAGTGGAAGACTCTCATCAAACAAGGTTTATATAAAACCTTAAACTCACAAGAAATACAAGTGAATATGGATGACCACCAATATGATTCTCAACAACACTGAGAATACATCAAATAAGCTCTCAATAATATCTCTCAAAGATTTAAACTAATTTGCTCATAGAGAGAAATACATGAATTGAATCACTCAAAAATGATGAACACTTGTAAGCTGCAATAGTGTATATGATTGTGTGATGAATTAAGCTTCATGGCAAGTGTATTTATAGCCTTAGAAATCAGCTATACGTTGGAGAGTCTAGGAGGAGCGTCTTGGCAATCTGCAGATTCAAACTGGTTTGAAAAATGCAACAAATCCGTTTGGAGGTGCAGCCATGTTTGAATCAGCATTCACAATGTCAAATGTTTCAGCAGCAGCTTTGACAATTATTCCAACAGTAACCTGCCAACTATTCCTGCAGAACACTTATTTACATATAAACATTTAAGTAAATGGTTGCATTTCATTTACTTAAGTTTACAATGTAAATAAGGAAGTACCCCCCATTTGGATTCAATGGAAAATACTAGAAAATCAAATTCCCAATAAATCAAAATGTAAAAAATCAATTTTAGTACAAAAAATAATTTTCGTCAACAGTATCAAAAATTGATCTATCGAGTAAGGTATTATATACCACGTATAAAAGCTCCCTTAAGGCTGTACTCAGTTAATGAGTATATAGGGATCAATTACCGCCAAAAATTATTTTGGAAAACTCAGTATATCAAAAATTCATTTTTCATACTTAGCCAAAATTTTCATAGGGAAAAATAGTTTTTATGGGAATAGTAACATGTTTAACACTTGAGCCTCCAATTCATGGATTTTGTTGTCCATTTGTTTGCTCCTGTCTTTCTTGAAAATCTGTCTTACAAATTTAACATTTAAGCACAAGATATTTGGATAACGCAGCGGCAAATGTTTGTTATCATTGAAACCATATAACATATGCTGGATTGGAACCATTTAGGCTAACAATCTCCCCCTTTTTGATGATGACAAACAATTATGTAAAATTTGTAATATAACCAAGACAAGACAACAATTTCAAGACAACTCAAGACAACAATAATTTTACCATATACATATTTCTCCCCCTTTTGTCGTCAACAAAAAGCGGTGAGCAAGAGCAAGAAAAATATGCAATACAAAAAGATAGAATTTTCACAGCGTAAACCTTGAACTGATACATCAATGTTTAAAGCTAAACGGACCTATGAAGCTTCATTCCATGATAGAGTCGCGAACTTCATTATCGTCGGACGATGAAGTGTTAGCTGCCATCTTATGCTCTTGACAAAGAGTTGCAAGCCAACGGAAGTTATTACTGAAGAGAATGTTCTGAAAGATATTTTCATCATCATCGGTTGAGGAAGTTTGGCCTCTTCATACCATGCGAAATGATGATGGTGATGATACTCTGATGTTCTCAAGGAGATGAGGAAATCAAAGTTGAAATCAACGAACACTGTATAAAGGAGGAACTCTTAGTGCAACTCATTTAGCCATGATACATGTCAGAAGAGAGTGAGCATACAATAAAGTTTCTATTCATGGTGGAGCTGTTCGTTTAAAGAAAAATTATTTAGAATAATTTTCTTTTTTGGTCAATATCCAGAGTTAACCACAATTACATCCGATGCCAAATGCTGTTTAAGCTAAAGTCCTTGCAGGTGTTGTGTTTACCAATGGCAACTAAAGCCTAGCAAGAGCACTCGCTTTTGGCAGATGGAAAGCGGAATCTGTGGTAAGTATCTGAATATCAAGATGAATGACATGAAGAAAAGTGATATTGTTTCTACTATCACAAGTGACAGTGGAGACAGAAGTCATCACAATTCTTAGATATGTGATGAGAAGAAATTATGCTTCTGAGAAACATGATCAAAGAAAGCTGAGCTTTTGATGTGTCCGAGAATAAAACAAATAGGATCAAGCCAAAACATTTGATGTAAGCTCTATGTAATGAAAGAAAATGAGAAAAATGATCATGAATCAAGACATAATGCTGCATTTAAAAAAAAATCGAGAATCAAAAGATGAGATTGAGATTTGAGTGAGTAAAATGAAGGAAGAAGCTCAAATTTATAAGAAAACAAAATCACGTGTATGGACAAAAAGTCAAACTGATTTGAAATTTTTGAAATACGAAATCTGACAAAGCTGTTGAAAAAACGTCTGTGCGTTTGAAAAAATTGGATTTTTCTTTTGAAAAAGCCTAAATTTTCTAAAAATATGTGATTTCGTTTGAAAAAAGAACCTGAATTCACGCTGAAAAGTCGGCTGGTAAAGTAGTGATTGCTGGATTTTAACCATTTCATAAATCTCAGATGAATTCAAGATTTTCAATCATTCAAAAAAAATTTCAACTTTCTGAATTGTGATTTCATCTTTTCCGAGCTTATTCAATGGCTTCCCAATGTTCTCACAACATTCCTGACTTGAATGAACCAAATGTGGCTTATACTCGACCTATCATTGTTCCTCGGGATAACATATTTTCCCAAAGGTCGGATGCAGATGCTGTGAACGAGTCCATGACCCTTTGTATAAGGGCTACCCATTCAGTGGCCAATATGGTCCAGCGCATGCGAGCTAGAATGACTGATATCGAGCGATTAACTCTTCAAGTTCAAGTTCTACAACAGTTAATTGCTGGGATGAAGAAGAAGAACAGGATCTTGAAGAAGGAGAATACAGATTTAAAATTTCTAGCGGATTCATATGCCAATGAGTTGGATCCAAGGCTTAAGAAGCTAGAACAATATAATGACCAGATTCAAGGAACTCAAGAGAAGCTTTTGGTTGAAGTCCAAAAGATTTATGAAGCTGCTCCTTCTTCTCGAGATCGCCCCACAAAAAGTGTGTAAAAAAAATTTATTTATGAGAAATGCAATATTTTATTTTATTTTAAAATACAAATTTATATATATATATATA